>LPNX010712536.1:156885-194641 GCA_001517045.1 Pseudotsuga menziesii | reverse complement strand
ATCGACTCGCAGACAAACCAGTGTCATCTGGGGTCTTCGTCACCCTCATAAAGGGGAATCTGAGCAGATCCATGACCCATGTCGGAGTCACTGTCACTACTCTTTGATGATGTCGGAGGTGGGGGTGTTTTAAGGGGTGGGGTTGTTGAGTCAGCCGAATCTGTCGGGGTGACGATGGGGTTTTGGTCGACGGAACTTGTGCTTCCGTCGGGTGTCGACTCTTTTTCGTCGAATAGCGGATTGTTGATAATTTGTCTTCTTAATGACCCACTGTCACTTTGCGTGCCCAGATCTGACTCTTGTGTATCGTCTGAAGTTGTGTGTGGCAGGGGGTGTGCTCCTTCATGTGTCGGCAGGAGCAAGTGGATACTACGAAAGGAGGGTGCCATTTGAAAGGTCACCCAGTTACCTTCGATCGGTCGACGTATGACGAGATGTCGACCCGAGTATGGTTCATCACCTAGTCGGCTCCAGAGTGTAATGTCACCAGCTCTTAGTCGAAGGTCATCTTCAATAATAGTTTGTATTCTGGTACGCGAACTTACTGTGGAAAGGGTTACTCCTTCGTCGGGAACAATTAGTTGGAGAGCTTCTGGCTGCTCTATCCACATTTCATCATCTTCAGGGGACACCTCATCTTCTTCGCCTTCTCTGCGTCGGTCATGACCCGACTCTGGTGGTACTTCATCATGATCGGTCGCCCTAGGGTTTTGCTGCAGCTCTGCGGCCCTTTCTCGTCTGGCTTCCCTTTTCTTCTGTCTTTCATCCCTTTCGATTCTCTTAATGTCTGACATAGTGTAGTACAATACTATGCCTTCAGTTCCTCTTCGGTCGATGATGCATTACTGGTGACGACGGCTCTGGTCGACTAGGATCCACTATGCTCTAGGTCCGACACACGACCAGCTACCCCCCCATGGCCTACCCGACACTTTTTAGAAATCTTGGATGGTGTCTACTTACTCAGGAAGTATTCCCACTCCCTTTCAGCAATGAATTTTTCCCACTGCTTCTTCTTCTCCGCCCAGTTAGTGTTGGAGGGTGGTTCACGTAATAGAGGTCGAGGTTCAACAATGTGCCCTGCTCCTTTCTCTATTAGAAAATTGAATAGTAAAGCCGGTAAGGAACACAAAAATTGATCAGTAAGTTCTGTGAAAAATGTCTGTCGAACAGTTTCCACAGAAGTCCTGTCTTCGACTGCTTGTTCCTCACAGAAGTCGTCGGCTATCTTTTCGAACCACTCCGAGAGACTCGTACGTCCTCCTCGGATCAGTTTCTGGAGTAACTGTGCTTCTTTAGTCTCGTCCAGTTTTCTCATCCAAAAGCTGCTTCAGCAGGTGGGGCACAGATTCGACAAACTTTTCGTGAGTCTCAGTAAAAAAATCTGGCTTTTGCTTCTGCGACTGTCAATCTGTTCCTTCGTGCGTAATTTTGTAGATAGTTAGCAATTTTTCGCTCCCACCAATCCTTGATCTCCTGCTCTGGTATCATATGTGAGCATATATTCCAGTTATGTACCACCGGCAACGGAACCAATGTTGTTATCTCACAGATCACATAAAGTTACCAATAATACATAAAATATACAGAAATATACACAGAGACAAGAGATAAGAATAGATAGGATGAACAGATTATATTATTCTCAATAGATCATACAAAGCCAAGAACTGAACTTCGTTCTTGTGTGGATCAACAACCTAATATATACAGGTTACAAACAGTTACAATCATAACTACCTGTCGGTTCACCGAACCGACACGACTATTAGTTTAACAGACTAACTACTGTGTTTACTCAGCCGACCGACGTAGTCGGTCTCTCGACTTAGTCGGCTGATCGACTAAGTCGGTCTTCGTTCAAGTCGACTTATGTTGACTTGCTCCTTCTACAGAACATAAGGACTAGGATAATAGAGGATGGAATAGTGCACATCACATAGGTCCAACTCCTCCCAAAAAGTAAATTATAGTCCAGAGGATAATTAACTACATTCATTTCAATAGAGACCATTTTCCATGCCAGTTTTATTTCAAAAAATGGCAGGGTAACATGTGGAAAAAAATATATTATGTCGAAAGAGTTCAACAAATTGTTTGGTTTGACCAAATTAGGGGATCCCAGAGCCTTCCAACATAAAATCGACATTACACATGTGGATGCACCTTCATCTATCACTGTTTTTCCAATGGTTTTTCTGCCATGGACTGTTGATGAAAACCCACCAACAAAGCCTCGTCGAAAGGGGTTCTCACTCTGTCAACGCCCAACTAGTGTGATATCTCTAAGCACCGGCCTAGGAAGGTTTTACCCTGCCCAGCAACATCCATGGAGTGGACAAAGTCTCACATGAGATGTTCAATGGAGAGCTGTCGAAACCAAGTTTTTGGAAGTAAGAGAGGAAGATATGGCATCCATGACTTCGACAACATAACTATCAAATTACAAAGCTAACATAGTTATCACAATTCATCTTCATAACTATAGATCTAACAGATCACATCATTCATTTATCACAATAGTATCATTCATAAAAAAACTTCAACCATCATTCATTAGAATTGCGACAAAATTGGGATAGATCGCATCATCAATTCATTGCAGTAACATCAATAAATCATAAACAAATTCAGTACACTTCTCATTGACATCACAACAGATAAAAACAGGAAAAAAGAAGACAACAGTTAGGAAACAATCATCATGTCATATTAATTATATGCAACATATCCAAAACATATAATTCTTCTCCACAGCAGGAGACCAATTAGATCCCAAAATTCCCTATCTGACACAGACAGATCATAGATTGTTTAAAACATAAGACTCATCAAGACCATAGACAATTCGCAATAGATTGATCACTCTCATATTTTGACTTCGAATTGAATCTCACTAATCAACCTTATCATGTCACTTTCATTGTTATCTCTTTACAATTGCAAATCTAGCTCTATATATAGGCTTGCGCCTCTACATCAAAGTTTCACTTCTAACTAACTTCTAGCCACTAATGACCTATGTCCACAAAACATGGTCAGTTAATACATCAAATATGCAAAAATGGTTATCCTTCTACCCATCATGATGATATAGCCTTGTGCAGTGTCACATGAGCTTGCGAAGCTGCCGTGACGCTGTGAAACTTACTTACCCAAAACCCTTTCCAACAGCCCCCCAACACAGTCTTGTGGCTTGTCCTCGTGCCATGTTAGGTTGACAAGGTATATGTCGATGTCTTGTCCTTGAAATCTTCAAACTGCTGCAAGATATCTTGAACCTAGAGCTGGAATCTTTCAGTAGCTCTTTGATAGTTGAGCAAATCATGCTGCATGGTGTGTGCTACCCCAGTCCTACCATTGACCATCTTGTGACTATCTTGCACCGCCTACAGCATTGAGACTACTTTGATAGCCAGCTGCCCACCAACTTCTTGAAACAAATCCAACCTGTCACAATGATTTTATTGGCATTATTGGGTGTGGGAAGCTCTTTGTTGTAGGTCCTTCAATTCCTTAGATTGCATGATCTGCACCATGAGTGACAGTGCTCGCAACGGTGTCTTCAGTGTCGTCAAATGTCCTTCATCTTCTTGCACCTGCATGGTCAACTAGTTGAGTTATTCATCTTGGAAAATGCTTTTCAAGAACTACGTCCTCGCTGCCATGATTGTCATTGCTTCTTTCTCCATTGTTTCGTACTGGGCCTCTATCTCCTCAATAGTAGCCTTTCGTTCCGCAACCTGCTCCGGCGGCGTCTATGAATGGACCAGGGCATTGAGAAGAAGGTTGGTGTCCTAGAGTTGGGAAATAAATTCCATAATTTGCTTGGCCTTAGTGACTGCAGGAAGATTGATCGTGTTCTCAAAGATATGTTGACAAGCCTCATCAACAGCTTGCTTGACGTCGCAACAACTTGCGCACAGCTACACCTTCTCAATGATGAGGTGGTCTTGTGCCTTCCTAAGATTGGTGATTTCCTCGGCAGCTTTGCATTACAGCTCAGCTTGTGCTGCTTTCAATGCCTAAATATCCAATACCTTCTCTTCTACCAGCTGCAACCTAATTTGATGCATCTCCTCAGTTTCTTTCTGCAACTTCTTAGCTGTGCTCTGCGACTACAAAAATCCATTAGTAAGCTCCTTCTTCCTATCCACCAATTCTTGGGAGGAAAGATGCTGTAGTTCCAAAATTTTTTGGGCAGGTAACTTGTTAATATCCAAGGAAATTCTCTATAGCAGCCACAGTAATAGGTTCACTTCTTGAATCCCTTCGTCAATCGCAGTTGGGGGAACTTGAACGTTCCTAGCCCGTGGCTTGGTGCTGATCGACGGGAATTCTCACATCACATTTATCTTAGGTGTCTTCCTGGAAACAACATCATAAATAGAATTCAATTTATCTCTTACCACAACAAACTCTTCATGGTTGGACTCTCGTATCACTTGCATCACAGCCTTAGAGGACTCAGTGACGACTTTGATGAGTCGCTTTAGTTGGTCCTACATATTGAGCAGGCACCGCTTCCTCCATCATATTCTAGGTGCCATTTGGTTTGATTTTCCTCCTGCATGCACTGTGATTCAGCCTTAGGTTCTGTCGATGATTCATTGATGGAGTCATGAACACTCATATCCTTCTGGACAGGCTCATCCAAGGAATCAAGTGGTGGTTCCTTAGAGATTTCCTCCTCGCTCATGCGGTTGCACCATTCAGCCAGACGCTCCTGAACAATAGCATCCACCGCTCCTGAACAATAGAATCCAATTCTTCATCAGTGACTTTGTAGGCTAGAGGTATCCACTTCTTTTCGAGGTCCCAATGTGCTTGAATATAAATGGAGTGAGGCCATATTGCAAACTGAATGATCCGCTGATACTTGGTCATTGCATACTGCGATAAGCAGGGAACTTTGATAGCTACAGCTTGCAGCACTTCACAATAGACCCAAAATTGAATTGCACAGTTTTCCTGTCAACGGGGCTCTTCAACCCACCACAAATTCTGATAGTGTGCACCGTGAGACACCTTTATTGCATTGACTTCCATTGGCTGATAATATTCTGGTTCCATCCATGCGACCAGCGCAATGATAATTAATAGCCAACTGTAGAAAAATGTTCACCTGACATGAGCAGTGAGAGCATCATCAAGCCACTGGTTGAGTAGAAATAAGGACCAGTTCATTTTCACACCATCGGCAAATTTTTGTGCACATGCAACCATGCCCGAGTTGCTTGCCAAAATACATGCCCCGATATGCACCACTTGTAAATTAATGTCGTCGATATGATAGGCATGACCATCACATTGTAAGCCAAATCTCTCCTTCAACTACTTGGCAAGCTTCTTGTTAGTATCCTTGCAATAGATATCTTGTGTCGAATCTTCCCCAGCCTTCACCAAGCCCGTAATTCTCACAATTAAGTTGAACGTGATAGGAATAGCCTCATTCAACCAGAGCATCCTACCATGAAAGAAAGACAAGAGTTGTTTAGCGCATGCATGAGATTCATTCACTCGCCCAATATTAATGAGCCCCAACAATCTAGAGTTATTCATCCCACTCACCCATGGTTGTGGAATCCTCTGAATCGGTGCACCAGGTGCCGTCGGAACTAATTCATAAGTCTCATCCTAGACATCTTTGAGAAACAGCAAATCGTGGTCTTCAAACTTTACCCTGATTAATGCAGGGATGATATCTACTGAGCAAGTCATCCCTTTCGTTAACGATGACAATTTGGGTGGATACTTTGATTCTTCGTGGGCTGCCTCGGCTTCACCCCCAGATGCGTTGGAGCGACATATCCTAGGATATCAGTTATAGAGACACCCCTTGTTGATGTAATTGTAACTTTGGAATGCATTCACTTGTAGTTCTTATGTATTGTACCCTGATGTTTATTCTGGGATGTGTCTGTAATGTATTTGAGTCATGTCATGCCCCGATGTTCTTATCGGGAGGTTCTATAATGTAAACAAGTCATGTCAAGTCATTGTGGGTAACCCTTTTATTGGTTAAGGGTTAAATCCCCCACAGTTGTCGGGCTCTAGGGTTATTATACTATCCTAGAGAAGTCAACCCTATGTGAGTCATTGTAAGTCGAAGCAATATCCCTACCATTGTGTTAAGGATAACCCTCCTTGTTGGTCAGAGGAGGAAAATTCCCCACAAGTTGTGGGGCACTAGGGTTATTAGACACTCCTAGAGATGTCAGCTCTAGTAATTAATTATTAAGTGAGGCCAACATGTTCGAGTGGGATACAAGTGAATGAAAGAATTTAAATAGAGATTGAGCCTCTCTATTTTTCACACACACACTCACTCATTGGGGTGCATGAGTGAAAGAGAAGTTGCTAGGATCAGAGAGAGAGACTACTACTGTCAGGAGATCATCTTACTATTTTTAGGTTTTACTTTTGGTGCTGATTCTATCTCTAAGGAAGTTGCGGGGTTTTCTCCTTTATGGTTTCCCCGAGGAAAATATTTATGTTCATTGTCTCTTATGTTTTATAGTTGTGCATGTTATTCTCTCAGTTAAAGATCCTAAGATCATAATGATAGCTTGAATGATAAAAATCTAACATGGTATCAGAGCTAACCTGAGAAGAAGACATTGTGCAGCAACATAAGCTATGGATTCTTACTTTTTTGGTCTCTCTCCATAATCCATCAGAAAAAGTATGCTAGGATGACTCTCCATTGAAGGGTGCATCTTTCTGTCGAAGCAGAATTCAATTTCGAGCATTTTCAGTTTTTGGTGTGGGAAATTAGGGCTTTCTACAGAAGAGGAATTTTTGAGTGATCCCAGCATAGGATTTTTCTCCTCATCAAAATCGAATTTTATAGACCTGGGTTGATCATTTTGGTTGGGTCTTGCTCTAATAAAGTCAAACCCTAGTTTGACCCCAAGCTGGAGAAACCCTAAATACTAAAACTAATAATTTTTGGTACATTCACTATATCTCAAGATGGGAGAAGGTTCATGAGCTAAAAATTTCACAGGCTGAAAATAGAATTCGTATTTACCACGTACCTAAATTTCATCCCCAGATTCACTATATTCTATGAGATATGATTCCTCCATGTTAGGGTTGTAGCCTCTTCTAGGATTCATCCCTAAATAGGACACCTAGGGAGAATTGTTATATTGGGATACAAAGGTCCAAATTAAATTTATGAAGATTTTATATAAAAGGCATGGAATTTTCTTTCTCTGGTCTGAGTTTCAGACCCAGAATATGAAACAGGGACATGTGGCAGTCTGTACAACTTCATTGTTCTGAACAATCCTGTAACAGGTCACCTTGGAAAAATTATCATAAGTCTTAATTGGTGAAACCAATTCTGATGAAACCTATGGTTTTGAAATAGAGATAGGAGAGCATACCTCAGTGCAAAGTTTCAAACACAAAGGAGTATTAATTTTGGAAATACAGCAGAAATAGTATCAGGAATTTTTGTAGAAGAAATTGGCAAACTAGGGCTTCCTGTTCCAGGGGATTCCCTCCAGTGTTTTCAGAAAAGGAGTACATTGGACAGCTCAAATTGAAGATATATATCTTTCTATCCAATCAGATCTGAAAGATTCCAATTTTTTAAAACTAGGGTTTCTCTAACAAACCCTATATTAGTTAGCTCCAGAACTAGGACGGACACCTCAAATCGGTAAGATCTAATCTTTTGCTATTTTCATTCAAGGTTCTCATTTAAAAGTTATCTATCACATAAGCTTGATGATAAGCTTGGTGAAGTTGAAAAATTCGAAGCATGGAAGTATATGATCTCTCTGAAGAAAATGAATTGGACACCCACATGAGTGGAGAGGTTCCAGATCCAGAGGGAGATGAGGCTAAAATCCTTTCACTGAAAGAACTTCGTCAAGGCCAAGAAGATCGTTGTTGATTCAATCACGGATCACATTGCACCACAAGTGTATTCCATAAATACACCGAAGATGTTTGATTCCTTGACCAATCTATTTGAAGGGAAGAACATAAATCAGAATATTACTTTGAGAAACTAGTTGAAGAATGTGAAGATCCAGAATGCAGAGACCATACAGTCATACTTTAGAAGGGTCTCCCAAATCAAAGAACAACTTGTAGTAGGAGAAGAAGAAGTGGAGAATTTAGAAGTGGTGATAACCACCTCGAATGGCCTCCCAGGATCACGGGATTCATTCATGAGAGGAATGTGTGTCAGAAGGAAGTGATTACTTTCAGCAGACTTTGGGAAGAAGAATAAGTTCGACTCATAATAAGAGAAGAGAAGATGGGAGAAACTGAACATCTAGCTCTCACCATCCAAAGAAGATCCCTCAAGCGATGAGGAATACGAAGGACTCAAATATTGAAGAACCTCTTATCCATATTAGCATTTGGATAAAAAATGATGCTATTATGAGTGAGGAAGATAATAAAGCTAAAGGATCAAGAAGGATTCTACCCACGAAATAAATAAATATAAGTATAAAATTGTCATTTCATGATATTGTTTTGTTATGCATTTGTTTATATTCAGTTAAGGTATTATTCATGATAGAATATTTGCATTAATGACAATATACTACTAGTATGCATATGATGGGTAAGTAGCTCATGGTGCAATACAACTCTCCATTGCTGCTTATCTAGAATGAAACCTCTTTCCTAACATATTGAATTAGTGCACAATCTCAATGTTGTCCTAGTAGAGATGGAAGGCATCTAGAAAGTTTCCATGAGATATGGATGAATGTTGTATTGGCTAAAAGTAGTTGCATGATCATATGTTTCTGCATAAGAATTTTCCAGTATGAATATTCCTATGAAATGTTTCTAACCATAAAGATGCATTTGACTTGTAGGAAAGATCGCATACATAATCGCTTACAAGCAAAGAAGGATGAGACTTGTTCTGAAGAATAAGTGAGGACAGTTCAAGATGAAGAATAATATGACAAATGCAGCAACAACATTAATGTGGAACCTTTCCATCCATGAAGAAGTGTATGTGGAGAAGCCACTCGGTTTTGAGACACATGACAGGGAGTCTCATCTGTGTATATTGAAGAAAGCCCTGTATGGTTTGAAACAGACACCCAAGACACGGTATAGCAGAATTGACAGCTTTCTATCTAGTTTGGGCTTTACCAAAAGTAAAGCAAATTCCAAACTTTACTACAAGGTTGAATATAGCAACCCAATGATGCTCCTACTGTATGTAGATGATCTATTTGTAACAGGTATGGATGGGTCGATTACTAATACGAAGAGGAATCTTGCTACCGAGTTCGAAATGAAGGACTTCAGTATGATGCATTATTTCCTAGGCATGGAGGTGTGGCAAAATGCGGATGGAATCTCCCTTGGACAAGGGAAGTATGCAGTAGAGATCCTAAAGATGTTTGGGATGATGGACTGCAAGGACATTACCACACCTATGGCATCAAAACTAAAGCTATTGAATGATGCTTCATCAAAATCGGTTGATTCTACAATGTATCATTAGATGATTGGGTCCTTGATGTACCCAACGAACACGAGACTAGATATTTTCTTTGCTGTGAACACCTTGAGCCAGTTCCTAATAGATCTGAGACATGATCACTTGGTTGCTGCAAAGCATATTCTGAGGTACCTGAGGGGTACAGTTGATTATGGGCTCAAGTATGAGGTGAATTAGAATATTAACCTAGATAGTCATGTTGATTCATATTGGGCCGGAAGTTCCATCGATAGGAAGATCACTTCAGGGTGTTGCTTCAGAATGGGATCAGGTGTGATCTCTTGGTTTAGCAGGAAGCAATCCTGTGTGGCACTAAGTATAGCTAAAGTAGAGTATGTTGCATCTTATTCAGCTAGTTGTGAGGTAGTATGGATAAGGAAGATACTGTCTGATTTATTTGATCTCCAGTTGTATGCTACTTGTATATATTGCAACAACCAGAGTTGTGTGAATTTGTCAGAGAACCCAGGTTTCCATGACAAGTCAAAGCATATCGAGATCAAGTATCACTATATCAGGGATATGGTGTAAAGGGGAGGAGTGAAGCTCCAGTATGTTGCGACGGACGAACATATAGTTGATTTGTTGATGAAGCCATTAGCCATAGTGAAGTTTGAGTACTTCAGGGAGAAGCTTGGTGTTCTCCATATTGAGGTTCCTTCCAACTTGGGGAAGTGATGAGTCTGTGAGCCATTCTAACATGGTGAGAGGATTGGTTCCTTCCATGATCAGATGTAAGGGCCAATCCATTCTATCATGGTGAGAGGATTGGTTCCTTCCATGTCATATGTGAGTGCTGAGACATTCTAATATGACTGTAGGATTGGTTCCTACATGATTAGATATAAGGGATATTGCCATTCTTGGAATGGAGGTGCCTGGTCAGTTACTAGGAATAATTGGTCTAGGACTAAGGGCCATTCTGATATGACTATGGGATGTGTTCTCACATGATTAGATATGAGTGCATGTCCATTCTATTGTGATTGAGGGATGTGTTCCCACTTGATCAAATATAAGGGTTATTGCCATTCTTTGAATGGAGGCACCTGGTCAGTTACCAGGAATCCTCATTCTAGGACTGAGAGCCATTTTGATGTGACTTTGGATTGGTTCCCACATGATCAAATGTAAGTGTAGATCCTTTCCATAGATTATAGTAGGTGTGTCCTATCGTGCTGGTGGATGTGAGTGCTGGCCTTTCCACAGATGATAGTAGGTGTTTCCTATCATGCTGGTAGATGTGAGTGCTGTGCCTTTTCATCGATGGTAGTAGGTGTGTCCTACCATGCTGGTGATTGTAAGTGATGTTCCTTTCCATAGATGGTAGTAGGTGTGTCCTACCATGCTAGTGGATGTGAGTGCTGTGCCTTTCCACAGATGATAGTAGTTGTGTCCTATCATGCTGGTGGTTGTAAGCGCTGAGCCTTTTCACAGATGATAGTAGGTGTGTCCTATCATGCTGGTGAATGTGAGTGTTGTGCCTTTTCATAGATGATAGTAGGTGTGTCTTATCATGCTGGTGAATGTAAGTGCTGGGCCTTTCTTACATGACTAGATTGGTTCCTATCATGGTCAGATGTGAGTGTTGGGTGTGCCTTTCTGAAATGGTGTTGGATGTGTTCCTCTCATGGTCAGATGTAAGTGTTGGGAAAGCCATTCTAACTTAGGGTTAGATATAAGTGCTGAAGAAGAACTACATGGAGGCTAGGCCTAGAACCAGCATGAAAAAGGGATGACTCTGTAGAAATTCCTATGATGAGAAGAATCATGAGATAGCACCCATGATGATGATCCAGCAGTGATGATCCAGATTGTGTGATGATCCAGATCTAGTGATGATGATCCAAAAATGATGATCTAGATCAAGTGATGATCCAGATCCAGTGATGATCCAAATCCAGTGATGATCCAGATTGAGATGTGATCCAGATCCAGTAATGATGATCCAGATTGAGATATGATACAGATCCAGTGATAATGATCCAGATCCAATGATGATCCAGATCCGATGATGAATATTACTTGAAGATGAAGATAACTTGAAGATGAATATGACTTGAAGATAAATATGACTTGAAGATGATGAGGACTCAATGATGATCTAGATGATATAGAGAAGAAGACTTGTGCTGAGAAATTGTGTCGAGAGAATACCTTCATAGTTAAGAGGGAGTCTTGATGTAATTATAACTTTGGAATGTATTCACTTGTATTTCTTATGTATTGTACCCTGATGTTTATTTCGGGATGTGTCTGTAATGTATTTGAGTCATGTCATGCCCCGATGTTCCTATCGGGAGGTTCTATAATGTAAACTAGTCATGTCAAGTCATTATGGGTATCCCTCCTATTAGTCAAGGGTTAAATTCCTCATATTTGTGGGGCCCTATGGTTATTAGACTATCCTAGAGAAGTCAACCCTAGGTGAATAATTGTAAGTTGAGGCAATAGTCCCTACTGTTGTGTTAAGGATAACCCTACTTGTTGGTCAAAGGAGGCAAAGTCCCCATAAGTTGTGGGGCACTAGGGTTATTAGACACTCCTAGAGATGTTGACTCTAGTAATTAATTGTTAAGTGAGGCCGACATGTTGGAGTGTGCTTCAAGTGAATGAAAGAATATAAATAGAGAATGAGCCTCTCTATTTATCACACACACACTCACTCATTGGGGTGCATGAGTGAGAGAGAAGTTGCTGGGTTCAGAGAGAGACACTACTGCTATCGAGAGATCATCTTATTGTTTCCGGGTTTTACTTTTGGTGTTGATTCTATCTCTGAGGAAGTTGTGGGGTTTTCTCCTTTATGGTTTCCCTGAGGAAAATATTTGTGTTCATTGTCTCTTGTGTTTTATTGTTGTCCATGTCATTCTCTTAGTTAAAGATCCTAAGATCATAATGCTAGATTGAATGATAAAAATATAACACACCAAGGAGCTGTAGAATCTATAATTGCTGAGCTCGATGGCCCATTTTGTCTAGTCCCCTCTCCTTGCACTCTAGCCAAAGTGCGCGTGTGACTCTTCTATGGCGGCGTGGAAATGGGCTTCTGAGCCCAGTGCTTTCTTTTGGGGATGGATGAAGAACCTACCTACATGCTCATGAACTATTCCTCAATGACCATGGACTGAATGAGGGATTCCTTCTTGCTAAAAATATTAATTGTGTCAGGGTCGTTTAGCATGCAACACTCTCCAAACCTTACTATGCACCCGATGAATCTACACCTCTACTCTGCAACTCACATGGAATACTCTTCAACTTTACATAGATCAACACTTTTCTCACTCAAATAAAATACTCTGAGCAATGCCTTCCTCCTGCATCTTGTGCACATTTTATAGCCACTTCCCAATTCAAAATCATCATTGACAAATCCACCATGTCCATCATGACCAAATCCAGCAGTAACAACACCAAATCTGCAAACAATATCACCTTTCTAACAATCAGATCGGCCATTAATGTGCATCTCTTCAATAAGAGCCACCAACTAACTATTTTAAATACCTACATTTATTGCTGATATGACCAACCCATAGCCCTGCGGCTGTTGCAGGTGGTCTCCCTTCCATCGCTACTAACTCTATCCTTGTGCGGCCTCTTCCCCTAAGCTCGCCTTGCTACTATATAACAAAATATTCTCTCTCTCTCTCTCTCTCTCTCTCTCTCTCTCTCTCTCTATATATATATATATATATATATATATATATATATATATATGTGTGTGTGTGTGTATGTATGTATGTATGTATGTATGTATGTATTTTCAGCACCTCAAGTAGTGCGCAACTCTGACCCTATCCTATAGGGATTTAAGTGACTCCCATTGACGAGTGTCAGCAGTATCGCACCATCTAATTGTTGTAATTGAACCGCACCTCTAGAAGTAATGAAATAAACAAGATACTGGCCTAACCAGTGCATTTGTAACTTACCTAGATGCTGCATGAACTTACTTTCATATAACAGCACCAAATATCCTTTCACAAACTATTTATGCTTAATGTGATGATCGTGCCATGCCTTCTGTCGATCCTTCGCAATGCACTGGTGGAAGCCTGCAATAAAATGGTCCTCTTCAAGCTGAATCAACTACGCAATGTGCTATTATAATGCTTCTACATCATCCATGTTAGTCACCATAGCGATGCACAAACTAGGAGCAATGTATTCCATGGGCATGACTACCTCTTGTCCATATACCAGCTTAAACGATGTCTATCCTGTTAGTCGTTTAAAATTGGTGCGATAGACCATAGTACTTCAGGAATTTTCAAGTCCTAGTCATTGCGATTATCATTACGTACCTTTTTCAACATTGTTTCCAAAATTTTGTTGAATGCTTCAACAGTCCTATTCACCTGCGGATGGTATGGTGTTCTTTTCTTATGTTTCACTTGCAACTCCTCAGCTAGTGCTCATAGTGCGGTTGATAAAATGACTGCCCTGGTCACTCATCAATATCCTGGGACACCCAAACCATGTCACAATATTTTCAAATATGAACTTCGCTTCTATCACAGTGGTACAATCCACCACTTGTGAGGCCTCTTTTGTCCTAGTCATATAGTCAGTTGCGGTAATGATGTATCGTGCACCAATCATCTTCCTCGATGGATTAATTGTACCACAAAATAAATGGCCCATTTATCAAAAGTTTGTAGAGTTATCTACAGCACAAGTAGCATCTCATCTCACCCCAATGGTTTAGCGACACGCTGGAAAACGTCACAACTTCGCACATAGTCTGCAACATCATTATGCAACGTAGGCCACCATAGCCTAGTGCGCAACACCTTTTTCACAATATCCCTTCCTCCATAGTGACCTCCCATGATCCTTGCATGTGCTTCTTCCAGAATGGGTCCCTTCTGATGCGGTAGGATACACCATCACAATATTTTATCTGGTCCAAGCTTGTATAACTGCCTAGCAATCAGCTGAAAATATGAAGCCTTTACTTGCAACTACTTCTTCTGAATGGTTTAAAGGTTCTCGAGGGAAACACCAATGGCCAAGAACTAAATGATTGGGGTATAGTGATCATCTATGATATTGACATAGAATAGTTGTGCATATGGTGATCTGTCATCAATATTAGTCGGTTCTTCTTCGGTCTTAATGTGAAATAGGTGAGCAGGACCAACTTTCAATCATCCTAGTTTCACAATTATTTCAAAGTCAAATTCCTTAAAAAGTAGCAGCCACCGATAGATTTCCCCCCCCAACACAGGCCTATTGACCAAATATTGCAAGGCGGAATGATCAGTGAACATATTGAAGTGGCCTCCTAACAAATAGTGCATGAACGTTTGCAAGGAATAAACCATCGCTAAGCCTTCTCTTTTAGTGATTGTGTAATTTTGTTCAGAAAATGAAAAGTTCCTACTGGCATATGCGATCGAGTGATCCAGGTCGCTCTCACCTAGTTGAAAAAGCACAACCCCTAGTACAATAGAAGAGGCATCAACATGCACATGGAACTTCATGTTCCAATTATGGAATACCAGTATCGGTGTGGAGGCCATCTTGGCTTTCAGTGTGTCAAAAATTCCTTGACATTCCTGACTCCACTTGAATGCAGTATCCTTCAATAATAGCTTCTCCATAAGGGCAGTAATCACATCGTATCCTTTGATGAAATTGCGATAGTACCTCATTTTCCTCAGCATCGCCTGAATCATATTCACATTCATTGGTGGCAGAAAACTAAGAATTAGCATGATCTTCACTGGATCAACCAACAGACCTTCCTTACATACTATGTGTTCGAGTATCATTCCAAGCGGTGCACAGAAAATGTACTTCTTGGAATTTCATGAAATCTAATGCTATCAACACCTTTCTACCATGAATCACAAGTTGTCGATATGGTCCCTAATTAGCCCATATATTGCTTAGTAATCCATATATACTTGTAGGAACTTTTGAATAAATTATTTAAACATAGCGACAACTACCCAAGAAATATTGTTGCCACATTGTTTAGCCCAAAGGGCATGACTATATATTGAAAACAATCACATTCAGTGACAAACATGGTCTTATGGAGATCCTCCTTTGCAATATGAATCTAGTGGTACCTCAAAAATCCATCTGTGAAGGAATACATCTCTTGACCACTTACTCCTCCAGGGACCTCTTCTGTGAACGGAGTCATGAACGGATCATGCACACAGGAATCATTTAACTTTCTTAGGTTGACGCAAATGTGGAATACATCAGTATGTTTATCCTAAACCACCATAGGGATTATCCACTCTGATTTATCGATAAGATCGATGATCCCAACATCCAGCATCCAGTCAATCTAATCCTTCACACAGTCCTTGTATTGTGAGTTCAGTCGATACGGCCTTTGTCGCACAGGTTTTCGATCCAATTTCAATGGGATTTTCATCTCCCCCAAGTCCCCTAATATCCCATTCATTTCTTAAAACAATGTCGAAAAAATATCTTGGAATTCATGCAGCAAGTCCGTGATTCTTTCCATTGTTTCCTCGTCCTAATAGTCCCCAATATTGGGAAATTTTGGGTTCTTGTCCAACCCAATGTTGACTTTCCTGATCTTCAGCGAATGAGTCATCGAATCCGTTGGTATGTACAGTGATGCACAATCATGGCTTCTTTCTAACTCTGAAATATTAACATTCTACAATTCATGATCATCTTCAGGTTCCCCAGATAGATTGTAACATGTCATCATGTTGCATTGAGTAGTGCGCATGTGTATCAACTGGGTATGCGATAGGGATGTCAACCTTAAGCACTACATCGCAGATGATTTGCAATGCATTATGTACCTCTTTGTTGTTGTCCTAGATACTAAAAATCTGTGCAAAGCAAATAGACAACTCCTCCCAATTGTTTATAGTTATGATGCTATATACCAGGATCTCAGCATCTCATCCAGAGTATGAACAAAATCATGGACCCACTCATCTTTAGGTCACAATGCCCATAAGTCCTGACATTCCATCAAGTGACTGGTGGGGTCATTCCATCCATTGTATCTCCCAGCATGATAGACCTTCGAATCGCCGAAGTGCACCATCATCAATCTTCAACACTGTCACCAGTCATTGATAGTCTGCTTGTCCATCACCCACCACCGAGATGGGGTAGCCTTGATTGCTACATATAGGGAAAATAATCTTTGTGGTTCAAACTCTTTCTCTTCAAATTATCAAATGAATTTTGATAACGTTGGTATCCCTTCAGAAATTGGAAACTTGACAGTCTCAGTTTCTATGCGACGAAGAGGCTGTGTGATCAACCCGAATTTTTTGAACGACACCTTATGCAGCCTATTATTCAAATTTTCTAGAGCATCATCAGAATCAAAGGACATAGAACTAGCGCTACACCATCTAAGTTCACCATCGACAGTAGGGTGGATATAGTCTTAAGAGATGTTATAGGCGTGATCCCAACTTCTACTGTCTTCATCCCTCACAATTTCAATATACCGACATCCTTCCTAAGGGTCCATGGGAGCAATGACCCTGACATCTTGGTTCTCAAATGTCATAACCCATTTTTTGAAATTGATAACTACCATGCTATCATTATCCCACCCAATCCCTAGAAGTGCGGGATAGGAACCTCCATCTTCAACTACTTCTATCACATCAAAATCATCATACATTTTCATACCTTCAATATCGACAACCAGGTTTGAGATGCGACCAATGGGATAAACATTTTCCTTATTTGCTATTCACAGCTGCACCGGTGACCATCCCAATGTTGACTTCCCCATCAGCTGCCAAGTTTGCTTAGTCAGAATGTTTACATCTAATCCGAGATACAGAATAACTTATTCAACCTCATAATCTCCGATCTGGATGTTCATCCTCATCTCCTTGCTTGTCTTCTTATTTTGCAGCGATTTCACCATAGAATCCTTCAATGTATTATCCTAGTGGTACAACAACTTCTCAATATTGGCAAGGACTTTGGGATCCCTTACTAGAAACAAACAACTCTCAAAGAACTGTTGCAAGGTACCATGCTGTCGCGATGGTCCTGCCTCTACAAATGGATCAAAAGCAGATGGCATTGCGATAATAGGTAAATTACCTGGATTTCTCCCAATTGCATGCTTGGCCTCGAAGAAGGTGTATTTCTTTGTCGCAATATCAAATGCTACCTATTTATTTCTAGTGAACCGAACTTGCTGAAGTGGTCCATATTCTCCAGTTGTCGCATTGGCATGAGTGACAACCCCAACATCGACATCCTTCGTTCATGATTCGGCTTGAATTGTGGCAACCGTCGATCCTTGATTTAGGTTTTGGGCCTGATTCAATGGTGGGTTCTAATTTAGTGGCAGGTTCATCGGCTAATTCTGAGTCTGTGGCGGGATTTGATTCTACATTATTGTCTGGTTCTCCAGTTGGAGTATTGTCTAGTTCTGAGTCTGTGCATTCTACAACTAAGGAATGTTTCCATCCTGACGTTTTGCAATCAACTGATGGCAATTTTCAACATTATGCTTGATGTCCGCATAGTATGTACACTACGCATGAGGGCACTCCCTCTGATATTGCTTGAATACTCCATGGGTATAGGACTGGATTATTTCTTGACCTCATCCTCCTCCTCAACTGAGGCCTCCTCCTCGTCCCCTGATTCCTTGAACTCCTCATTGCTGAAATTGAGGCTGGACCAACTACTGGTGCATAGGGTTTGGTTGATACTAGACATAGTGTGCATCTTGAATGTATTGTGGTTGAGGCTGAATGAGTGGTACCTAATTATACTATGGTCATGGCGCAAACTGTGGTTGTGCTACAAGTTGCAGCTGAGTTGCAAACTATGGATGCGACATAAGCTGTTACTGTTGTTGATGTATTTATAACTTAGGAATGTATTCACTTATATATCTTATGTCTTGTACCTTGATGTTTATTCTGGTAAGTATCTATAATGTATTTGAGTCATGTCATGCCCCGATGTTCCTATCGAGAGATTCAATAATGTAAGCAAGTCATGTCAAGTCATTGTGGATAATCCTCCTATTGTTCAAGGGTTAAAGTCCCCACAGTTCTGGGGCCTTAGGGTTATTAGACTCTCCTAGAGAAGTCGGCCCTAGTGAGTTATTGTCAATTTGGGAATTAGTATAAATAGAGAGTGAGACTCTCTATTTATCACACACTCACTCACACTCAGTTGTAGTGCATAGCTGAGAGACAAGAAGTTGTTGGGGCTAGAAAGAAAGAGGCTACCATTGTCGAGAGATCATCTTACTATTTTGGGGTTTTAATTTTGGTGTTGATTCTATCTCTGACAAATTTGTGGGGTTTTCTCCATTTATGGTTTCCTTGAGGAAAAACATTGTGTTCATTGTCTCTTATGTTTGATTGTTGTGCTTGTTATTCTCTCAGTTAAACATCCTAATATAATGCTAGCTTAAATGATAAAAATCTAACATGTATCAGAGATAACCTTAGAAGAAGACACTGTGCAGCTGTGGGAACTAGGGATTCCTAATTTTTGGATCTCTCTCCACAAATTTTCAGCAAAAGAAGGTTGGGCTAACTCTCCTCCCTAGGGTGCATTTTTATGTCAAAGCAAAATATGATTCTGAGCTTTTTTAGTTTTGGACTCGACACGAAATTAGGGATTTCCACAGAAGTGGAATTTTTGAGTGAGCCTAGGCTTGGATTGATCTTGTCCTCAAAATCAAAGTTTAGATATGAATATCAAAGGATTTGGTTGGACAGAACTATGAAAAATCAAAACCCTAATCTGCTCCTGAACCAGCACTGCAGAAATTCATCTCCAAATCCAGATATGACATCTTGACCTGGTAAGATCTAAATATTTTGTNGGATTTCCACAGAAGTGGAATTTTTGAGTGAGCCTAGGCTTGGATTGATCTTGTCCTCAAAATCAAAGTTTAGATATGAATATCAAAGGATTTGGTTGGACAGAACTACGAAAAATCAAAACCCTAATCTGCTCTTGAACCAGCACTGCAGAAATTCATCTCCAAATCCAGATATGACATCTTGACCTGGTAAGATATAAATCTTTTGTATTTCCATTTGAGGTTCCCATTTAAGATGTCTCATCATACCAATATTGACAAAAATCTTGAGGGAGCTGATAACTTCTCAGCCTAGAAGTATAGGATCTCCCTGGTCCTAGAAGAAAATGAATTGAAATCCTATATCAATGAGGAGGTTCCAGTTCCGAAGGGAGATTTCATCTTAGCATACTTTTGCTGAAAATCTATNGGAGCTGATAACTTCTCAGCCTAGAAGTATAGGATCTCCCTGGTCCTAGAAGAAAATGAATTGAAATCCTATATCAATGAGGAGGTTCCAGTTCCGAAGGGAGATGAGGCTAAGGCCTTACATAAGAATAAGGTGGTTATGGCTAAGAGGATTATTGCTGATTCAATCAAGGATCACCTCATACCACAAGTGTCCTCCCTAAAGACACCTAAATCTACATTTGATTCCATAACCAAACTGTTTGAAGGGAAGAACATAAACCGGATGATGACTCTGAGAAACCAATTGAAGAATGTAAAGATTCAGAATGTAGAGACCATCCAGTCTTACTTTACAAAGGTCTCTCAGATCAAGGAACAACTAGAAGTAGTAGATGAAGAAGTGGAGAATGCAGAGATTTTGATGACCACCTTAAATGGTCTACCTAGGGCATGGGACTGTTTCATTCAAGGGATCTATGCGAAAAAGAAGTTAGTCGAGTTCAATAGACTATGGGAAGAATGCTCTCAAGAATAATCTTAGATAGAAACTTGAAAAGAAAAGATGGGAAGTGAAGATCAATCTCTCACATTCCACACCAAGAAAACTAGAAGGGACCATCATGTGATGAGAAAGGTCACATATCCAAATACTGCCCTAACAAAGGGAAATCAAAGAAGAAAAAAGGAAACAAGATAAGACATCATGCTCATGCTGCAGAGGATGATGAACCTTCCACAAAGAGAATCAAACAAGAAAGTGATGATTCTTCAAGTTATGAAGAATATGTGTTGATCTCCGCTCTCACGGGAACTATCTCACATGGAAGCAATGATAGGCTTATAGATAGTGGTGCTTCCAGGCATATGACGGGATTCAAAGAATCATTTGTGAAACTATCTGAACATGAGTCACCTCACAAGGTGAAACTTGGGGATGACTACCAATATCCAATAAAAGGTAGTGCTAAATCCTCCTATATGCTAGACTCTGGAAATTCTATGAAGATGAAAAATGTATTGTTTGTACCAAGACTAAAGAAGAACCTCCTCTCCATATCTGCATTGGATGCAGAAGGAATAAGGGTTGCTTTTGTAGATGGTCAAGTTCTTATGTGGCCAAAGGGAAATACTTTTGATGATGCAATAGTGATTGGGGAACAAGAAGGAGGTCTATACAAATTGAAGGGCCAACCAGAACAAACTTTGGTTCATGACTCCGTAGAACCAAATGAACTTTGGCATAGAAGGATTACACACATGTATTACAAAGCACTACCACTTGCAAGCAAAGCTATTGAAGGTCTTCCAAAAATGCAGACAAAACATGATGGTGTTTGCAAAGGATGTGCAAAGGAAAGAACATAAAGAAGAAATTTCCAAGTAGCGAGAGCAAGGCAAAAGAAATCTTGGAAATCATCCACTCCAATGTATGCGGTCTGATGTCATCTAGTTCATTAAGTGGTTATGTATACTATGTTTCTTTTATCGATGATTTTTCTAGAAAGACATGGATATACTTTATGAAGAACAAAGATGAAGTATTCAGCAAGTTCAAGGAATTCAAAGCCTTGATCAAGAACCACACAGAAAAGAAGATCAAGATTTTTCGATCAAATAATGGTGGAGAATTCACTTCGAATGAATTCAAAGACTTGTGCAAATATTTAGGGATTAAGAGGGAGTTAATTACTCCATATAATCCACAACAAAATGGAGTTGCATGAAGGAAGAATATAGCGATCATGGAAGCTGCAAGGGCCATGCTTCATGATCAAGATCTTCCCATGCATTTATGGGAAGAAGCTGCAAGAACAATGGTGTATGTACAGAACCGTACTCCACATAGAATACTCATAAGACACCTGAAGAAGTTTTTTCTGACAAGAAACTAGAATTCATCCATCTCAGAATATTCGGCTATCCAATGTACATACACATTCTGAAAGAAAAGAGGACAAAGTTAGGTCCTTCAGGAAGGAAGGGTATATTTGTGGGATACTTTGAAAGCTTGAAGGATTACAAAATATAATTCCCAGGATTCAAGAAGATTGACATTAGCAGGGATGTGACATTTAGCAAAGACTCAGCTTACAACAAATCCAAAAAGAGACCTGCTGAAGAACCCGAGGAAATAGAAGCACCCAAAATTCATGACACAACCATGAACAAAGAATATCAAGAAGAAGATCGAGAAATAAAATAACCTCAAGAACCTATAGATCCACCTTAGGGGAAGAATCCTCACAAGAGGAAACCTGCTTGGGTACGAGAAGCTATCCATGGTGTGGAAAGATACAGGACTCCAGAAGAATCACATAGAGAAAGGAAAAGAACCAGGTCATGTTCTAGTTATGTAGCCTTATTATGTGATTTCATTAATAAAGAAACTTCCAACTATGAAGAAGCAATAGAAAAGAAAGAATGGAAGGATGATATGATTGAAGAATACTAATCGATCATGAAGAATGATGTTTGGGATGTTGTCCCAAGACCTGAGGGGAAGTCTGTAGTGACTTCCAAGTGGATATACAAGATCAAGCATGCTACAGATGGCAGCATAGAAAAATGTAAAGCAAAATTCGTGGCTCGTGGCTTCTCCCAGAAAGAAGGAATATATTATGAAGAAACTTTTGCACCTATAGCTAGATACACTTCCATCATATATGTACTTTATTTGGCTGCAGTGATGAAATGGAAGATACACCAGATGAATGTCAAGACTACTTTCTTTAATGGTGTAGTAGAAGAGGAAGTGCATGTGGAGTAGGCACTCGGTTTTGAGACACATGACAGGGAGTCTCATGTATGTAGATTGAAGAAAGCCCTGTATCGTTTGAACCAGGAACCTAGGACATGGTACGGTAGAATTGATAGCTTTCTATTGAGTTTAGGATTTACCAATGGTAAAGAAGATTCCAACCTTTACTATAAGGTTGAAGATGGCAACCCAGTGATTCTCCTACTATATGTAGATGATCTATTTGTAACAGGTATGGATGGGTTGATTGTTGATACGAAGAGAAATCTTACTACCGAGTTCGAAATGAAGGAATTGGGTATGATGCATTATTTTCTAGGCATGGAGGTGTGGCAAAATGCAAATGGAATCTTCCTCAGATAAGGGAAGTATGCAATAGAGATCCTAAAGAGATTTGGGATGATGGACTATAAGGCCTTAACCACACCTATGGCATCAAAGCTGAAGCTATTGAGTGATGCTTCATCTAAGTCAGTTGATGCCATGATGTATTATCAGATGATTGGGTCCTTGATGTACCTGATAAATACGAGACCAGATATTTTCCTTTCTATGAACACCTTGAGCCAGTTCCTGAAAGATCCGAGACATGTTCACTTGATTGTTGTAAAGCATATTTTGAGGTATCTAAAGGGTATAGTTGATTATGGGCTCAAGTATAAGGCTGATCAAAAGATTAACTTGGAAGGTTATGTTGATTCATATTGGGCAGGTAGTGCCATTGATAGGAAGAGCACTTCAGGGTGCTCCTTCAATATGGGATCAAGTGTGATCTCTTGGCTTAGTAGGAATCAATCTTGTGTGGCACTAAGTACAGCTAAAGCAGGGTATGTCGCAACTTGTTTAGATAATTATGAGACAGTATGGCTGAGGAAGCTACTGTCTGATTTATTTGATCTCCAGTTAGATGCTACTTGTATATATAGCAACAGCCAGAGTTGTGTGAAGTTGTCAAAGAACCCGGTGTTCCATGACAAGTCGAAGCATATCGAGATCAAGTATAACTATATTAGGGATATGGTGCAGAGAGGAGCAGTGAAGCTCCAGTATGTTGCTATGGACGAACAGATAGCTGATGTGTTGACTATGCCATTGTATAGGGTGAAGTTTGAGTACTTCAGGGACAAGCTTGGTGTTCTCCAGATCGAGATTCCTCCTAGGAGGAAGTGATGAGTCCATGCTGTGCCTTTCTGACATGGTGAGAGGATTGGTTCCTTCCATGGTCAGACGTAAGTGTTATTCCCTTCCGACATGGTGAGAGTATTGGTTCCTTCCATGGTCGAATGTAAGAGCTGTGACATGGTGAGAGGATTGGTTTCTTTGATTGTCATATGTATGTGATGATCCCACATCCAGCATGAAAAAGGGATAGCTTTGTGAAGACACATCTAGTATGAAAAAAGAATAGCTCTATGTAGATCCCACATCCAGCATGAAAAAGAGCTAGCTTTGTGGAGACAAATCTAGTATGAAAAAGGAATAGCGCTGTGTAGATCCCACATCCAGCATGAAAAAAGGGTTGTCTCTGTGAAGAAACATCTGGTATGAAAAAGGACTAGCTCTAGCTTTGTGTAGATCCCACATCTAGCATGAAAAAGGGCTGGCTCTGTGAAGACACATCTAGTATGAAAAAGGACTAGCTCTGTGTAGATCCCACATCCAGCATGAAAAAGGGATGGCTCTATGAAGACACATCTAGTATGAAAAAGGACTAGCTCTGTGTAGATCCCACATCTAGTATGAAAAAGGACTAGCTCTGTGAAGACTCATATAGTATGAAAAAGTACTGGGTCTGTGTAGATCCCACATATAGTTGAAAAAGGACTAGCTGTGTGAAGACTCATCTAGTATGAAAAAGGATTGGCTCTATGTAGATCCCACATTTAGTATGAAAAAGGACTAGCTCTATGAAGACTCATCCAATATGAAAAAGGACCGGATTTGTGTAGATGCCACATCTAGCATGAAAAAGGACTAGCTCTGTGATGATACATATAGTATGAAAAAGGATTGGCTCTGTAGATGTACATCTTGTGTGAAAAGGGATGGCTATATAGAAATTCCTACGGTGAGAAGAATCAAGAGATAGCACCTATGATCATGACCCAGTGATGATCCAGATTGAGTGATGATGATCCAGATCTAGTGATGATGATCTAGCAGAGATGATATAGCAGTGATGATCCAGATCAAGATGAAGATGAATTGAAGATGAAGATGACTTGAAGATGAAGATGATGATAACTCATTGATGATCCAGATGATACAGAGAAGAAGACCCGTGTTGATAAATTGTGTCGAGAGAATACCTTCTTAGTTAAGAGGGAGTGTTGATGTATTTGTAACTTCGGAATGTATTCACTTGTATATCTTATGTCTTGGACACCGATGTTTATTCCATAAAGTATATGTAATGTATTTTATTCATTTCATTCCTTGATGTTCCTATCGGGAGATTCAATAATGTAAACAAGTCATGTCAAGTCATTGTGGGTAGCCTTCCTATTGTTCAAGGGTTAAATTCCCTGCAGTTCCGAGGCCCTAGGGTTATTAGACTCTCCTAGAGAAGTCATCCCTAGTGAGTTATTATCAAGTCTGGAATTAGTATAAATAGAGAGTGAGCCTCTCTATTTATCACACACTCACACTCAAGTGTAGCGCATAGATGAGAGAGAAGAAGTTGATGGGGCTAGAAAGAAAGAGGCTACTGCTGTCGAGAGATCATCTTACTATTTTGGGATTTTACTTTTGGTGTTGATTCTATCTCTGAGGAATTTGTGAGGTTTTCTCCATTTATGGTTTCCCCAAGGAAAAAAAAAATTCATTGTCTCTTATGTTTTATTGTTGTGCTTGTTATTATCTTAGTTAAATATCCTAATATAATGCTAGCTTAAATGATAAAAATCTAACAACTGCGGTTACGTTAGGATAAAATGCATCACTGGTGGTGGTGTATAATTCACCTGAGATGTTGGATATGCCATATGTAGCTATGCTTGCATTTACTAGGGATCCTCACCTTTCACAAAGTATGAATCGTATGTCCTTTCCTAGAGCAAGTCATAAGCTCAACAGTTTTTACCGTCGTGTCCTACTGAACGAAAAAAGGTATAATATAGACTCTCTACCTTGGTAACCATCTTTTGCATGTAGTCATAGTTCTCATGTCGATGCCCATAGACCTGACACATGTAGCACCATGGTATAGCAACGCAACTCAATGGGTTCGAGGCGCCTGAAGGAAAATAATTATGGAACGTCGGACATGTATCCTTGGTGTGTTTTCCTGCATGACACCGAGTGCACCAAAGGTCATCATGATCTTCCTTAGCCTTCTTCATATCTTCCAGTTGGAGCATCATATTTTCCAACTGAGCTTGAATATGGTTCATCCTGACCGCATTTTCTCCTACCAACAATGCTTCTAATTTCACCATCGTTTCTAGATCCTCGCTCTGCATCGCAATATTTTGTTGCATTAGAAGTTGGGACAAGCGCAACGATGAACCACCCCTTTTTTTGAACATTTCTCATCTGGAAGCTGACTCGAGCCATCAATGTCTTAAATCATTGATCAGAGTCCCAAATTATTTCATTAGGGAACTGCTTGATTTCTTTCAACTCAGTAATGTACTGAGCCTCAGACTTTGGCTTCTTGAATTTTTCAAATAACCCCTTATGGATCTCATCTAATTTTTTCATTGTACCTCCCTGAGGAATCAGCATGAATCTCATGTACCAATATAGTGCACGAACCATGAGGATGGTTTCCAGCTGGATTTTTCTTGACTTTGCCATCCATAGTCTGTTGGGAGGTCTATATTACATCGCACAAGAACCAATATTGCTTTGGGCCATCACTATCATTTACATGAAATATTGGTAGCTTCATTTCATCACCTGCCATTCTGGGCCTTCATCCTCTAGCAAATACTCTACTGCTATACTGTTGCTGACACATAAGGAAAGTCGATGTAGAATGCAAATTTCTTCCTGGTGGTGGAGTAGTGCACAGAGGTGTGACACATTACTACTAGGTTTTGAGCCTACCATTCTTCTGGGCATAGCCTGGGCCTGGTCATCCTCATCGTCACTAAAAGGTTGCTTTTCCCCATGTGGTTGTTCCTTGTGGCATCGCACTTTGATTGCATCATGACCTTCTCCTATCCTCTGCCTCTTCTCTTCAAACATTGCTCCTCCTCTTGTACAACCACTTTCTTCCTCAACGACATTCACAATCTTACCAGAAATCATGCCCATCTACCCCTTACCTTTCCATCTGTCTCCCCCCTTTCATTTTGGTGTCTACATCCTCTACACACCATAGCTCCACTGCTCTTGGTCCATCTTCAGAATACGTTTTTTGCAGACAATTTGTTTAATGGATAGCTATAGAGACAACAAAAATATACCTTATGTTCCATTGAATAACTCCCTTTCTACTTCACTAAATGACTTATTGGTATCAACTGTAAAATCGGTAATGTATCCCTCCAGGATACTCTCCAACCACACCTCAACATCCCATGATGCCTTATTGTCTTTCTCTTGTAATTCCTAGATCAACCCCAGAGTCCAAGATGTTGTCTCTTCCCCTTGGAATTTTTTATTCTTAGAAATGAACTTCACCTTCCATTCATACAAGATGATAGGAAACTCATAGAATAAACATTTGTGAGGACCATCATGAATATATCTGTCTACCAATTTCTTGTCGACAGCTTTAGATTCTTGTTTTATATTTCAGCAAACTGTTGTAGTTTTAGACAAAACCACTCCTCGATCTCTGGTTGAGTCAGATGCCAAAACATATCCTCCTTTCAATCGCAACTCAGTCCTGAAAATAGAACCATTTGTTGGAAAGAACCCACCAACAAAGCCTTGTCGATAGGGGTTCTCACTTTGTTGATGGCCAACTAGCATGATCTCCCTGAGCACTGACCCAAGAAGGTTTTACCCTGCCTAGTAACATCCATAGAGTAGATGAAGTCTCACCGGAGATGTTCAAGGGAGAGCTGTCGGAACCACGTTTCTGACAGTAAGAGAGGAAGATATGGAATTTGTGACTTCGAAAACATAACTATCAGATTACAGAGCTAAGACAATTATCACATTTCTTGTTCACAACTACAGATCTAACAGATCACATCATTCATTTATTGCAGTAGTGTTATCACAACAGTATCATTCATAAAACAACTTCAATCATTATGCATCATAATTGCAATAGAATTGGGATAGATTGCATCATCAATTCATTACAGTAACATCAATAAATCATAAATAGATTCAGTACGCTTCTCATTGACATCGTAGCAGATAAAATAGGAAAATAGAAGACAACATTTAGGAAACAACTATGATGTCATATTAATTCTGTGCAATAGATGCAAAACATATAATTCTTTTCCACAAAAGGAGACCGATTAGATCCCAAAATTCCCTATGTGACATAGACAGATCACAGATTGTTCAAAATAGAAGACTCATCAAGATCATAGATAGATCACAACAAATTGATCACTCTCAGATTTTGACTTGGACTTGGATCGCACTGATCAACCTTATCATGTCACTGTCATTGTTGTCTCCTTACAATTGCAAAACTAGCTCTATATATAGGCTTGTGCCTATACATCAAAGGTTCAATTCTAACTATGTTCTAACCACTAATGACCTATGTCCACAAAATGTGGCCAATTAATACATTAAATATTCAAAAACGGTTATCCTTTCTCCCATTGCATTGATCTAGCCTTATGCAGTGTCGCATGAGCTTGTGCAGCTGCTGCAACGCTGTGCAACTCACTTACCCAAAACCCCTGCCAACATGGAAAACATCAATGGAAAAGGCCACATGGTAAGGTAGGTATGGTTTGACATGAGAATGATTGAACTTAGCCATCAGGCTCGCAAATTCCATACCGTCGATGGATTCCAAAAGTGCATATTTCTATGAAGGACAACTCTACAACACTTATAAGGATAACATCACAGAAGGATTTTGGGCCAATTCTTCTACAACTGGATAGTTCAAAGCATCCCTCGCGTTAGGGTTGTGAAATGTCTTTTTGAAGACATCTTTTGGTATCTTCGGCATAGTATCAAATAGTTTATCCATTGAAAGTGGGGCTAATGTTTCAGAAGTTTTCTTATCTTTATGTTGAGACTCTGTTTCATAATTCTTAGCTCTAGTCTATAATAAGTTATGGGATTAGACAAAATTACTGCACCTTTTGTTGTTTTTAACTCTATTTAATTTATGAGTCGTGACCTTCCACAGTTTTGTTTACGCAACAAACTTTCCGCAACAGATATTTCTGCAATCACCTTTCTGAACCAATCTTTCCACAATAATCTCTCTGCAACATACTTTTCGGCATTGAATTTTCCACATTTACCTTTCTTCAATTATCTCCGTAATTAACTTTCTAAATTTGTGAATTGCAAACTGCAGACAATTACCTTTTTGCAATTAGCTTTCCACAATTGTCTTTCCGCAATGACCTTTCTACAATTTGTGGGAACTCATATTTCCACAATTTTGGGTTACGGATTGTGAATGTGCATTTTGACTTTTCTTGAAAATCTCTTCCACAATTATCTTTCCACAACTACCTTTCTGCAATAAAAAAATTCTTTCTTCCACAATTGCATATTACGGGTATGCATTTCAACTTTTCTTGAAAATCAATTCTGCAATTATCTTTCCCCAACGACCTTTCCGCAATCAGAAACTCCTTTCTTTCGCAATTGCGGATTGTGGGTTGTTATTCTGCATTTCGATTTTTCTCAAAATTGCTTCCGCGCGACTTCTTTCACACTCTGTAGATTGCAGATACCTTCCACATTGCAGATTGTGGATGTGCCTACCAACTTTTTCTAAATGGGCTTCTACAAATATCTTTCTACAACTCCTGTGAATCATCAATCACTTTCTAGAATCCTCCTTGTCCATTAATCAGTTACATTTCTACAATTAACTTTCTGCAATGACCTTTCTACAATTTATGGGAACTCATTATTTTCGTAATTTTGGGTTACGGATTGCAAATGTGCATTTTGACTTTTCTCAAAAATTTATTTTGCAACTACCTTTCTACAATCAGAAACTTCTTTCTTCCGCAATTGCAGATTACAGGTATGCATTTTGACTTTTCTTGAAAATTGCTTCTGCAATTATCTTTCCCCAACGACCTTTCCGCAATCGAAAACTCCTTTGTTTTGCAATTGCGGATTGCGGGTTGCGATTCTGTATTTCATTTTTTCTCGAAATTGCTTCCACACTTCTTTCGCACTCTATGGATTGCAGATTGCGGATATCTTCCATATTGCAGATTGTGGATGTGCCTACCAAATTTTTCGAAATGGGCTTCTGCAAATATATTTCCGCAACTCTTGTGAATCGTCGATCACTTTGCATAATCCTCCTCGTCCGTTAATCAGTTATTAAACATGGAACTTCACTTTGGTGCTCTAGAATGTTATATTCCACACACATTTACTTATCATATTCTTACCCTACCATCGATCACTGTCTATAACTCCATGACTCTGCTTTATATGATATATCAGTCAATCTCAATCGAGCTTCCCTGATTTGACCCCTGGCTGGATCCTTATTCCTTTGTCATTACTGATTGCTTTTGACATCAATGACACTATATATATATATCCAGTTTTACATGTGCCTCTATGTATCTACTTATTCATTTTACAAAGTGTGTGACAAATGCAAGTCTAAAATGTAGTTAGCAAATGCATCAGTAATTGTGTTTTGATTTTTGAAATGTGTTGATATTTAATATGTTCAAAATTTATTTCAAGTAACCTAATCTGCAAAAACTAATGTAAAATAGGAGGGTGTCTCATTTGGTAGACCCCATTGAGCTGAGAGACCACTAACCATGCGATATAAAATTCCAAATAATCTCAATGACAATACTGTACTCAACTACATGGTTAGTTGCAGGACCTAAGCAAACGCCTCCTGAGGAAACCAGTTGTCATTTGGGTGCATAAATGACCCAAGAAGCTGAAGCCAAGTTGCAAGTATGACTACATAAGAAATGTTAACCACTAATTACCATTTACAGAATTATACAATTATAATACAAGAAAAAACATAATTCCTAAGCGTAATACTTTTTCAAGTAGAGCTCGTTTCGGGGCTCCGACAACTTATTACCATCATAATTAACTAATGTGTACACACCCTTATTTAGAACTTTTGATACAACATATGGGCCTAGCCACATAGATTTAAATTTTTCTTCCCCTAGGGGTTACTTATCCTAGTCATAGACCAAAACAAGCTCTCCTTCTGAGAAAACCCTAGGTTTAATGGCTTTGTCATATTCATTTTTCACCCATTTTTTTATGTACTTCATTTGCTGTGAGCGCATATCTGCACTTCTCATATAGGTGCTCTAAATCTCAATCTTAGTAGTATAGGGAAGTACATGAATGGAAATATTCAAGGCTAATATCTCACATTCCATCGGGGTGACTACTTACACCTTGTGAACAAGACAGAAGTGTAAAAACCTTGTGGTAGTATTAACATTTGTTCGATATGCCCAAACTGTCATATACAACATGATGTGACATTTTGACGTATTTGCATTAATAATTCACTTGAGAATCATTTTCAAAGTTTGGTTAACTGCTTCTACTTTCCCATTTTCTTGAGGGTAAAAAGAAGATGAGTGATCTTTCCTAAAATCTACCATAGTGGCACCATAGTGGTAATTTGTCATCATCTTTTTCTAAAAACGAATTCCATGGTCAGTGACAATATGCTTTGGAATATCGAACGTGGTGATAATTTGATTGAATATGAAATATGATGTCGTCTCACCATTGAATTTAAAGGTAGGAATTTTTTATGTCTGCTTCATGAAGTAATCTACAATGACAATGATATACATGTTCCCCCAAGAAGACACTGGGTTGCAGGTCATGAATTCCACCTTCCACTTGGTGAAGGGCCCTAGCGAGATGATGGGGAAAAGAGGATCAAGATGCGACCACATATTTCTAGTGTAAAGCTTTTATGGATGAGAATTTTTTACTGCTTCTACACAATATTTGAAGATGGTAGGACAGAAATAACCAATACACAAGATCTTATGGTCCATTGATAATCCACATAAATGAACCCCACATGCTCCACTGTGAGAATCATTTAGGATAAGTTCAACCTCCTCATGGGTGAGGCATCAATGCAAGACGGAATCTAACCCTTGTCTATATAATGTATCACCGATTACGAGGTATTTTTTCTCATTTACTCTTAGCTTACACCAATATTCCCATGATAAGTTCATGGGACACTTCAAAGTCTATAGATATACTAGGATATCTCCATACCAAGGATCAGATGTTGAAATTAAGAAAATGCGGTCATCCAAAAATGGATCATCTTCTATCACTACAATTTCCTCACTTGGGAACTCTAAGATAAGTTATGTGAATACTAGGGACTTATTAGAGTTGGAAGAATAAAACTCTAGGTTAAACTCCTATAGAATGACAAACCACTTATTAAACTTTCCCTTGATTATTCACCGGGATAATATGTATTGGAATGTATTTATGTTTTCAACCACAATGGTTGTCCTTAGCAGAATATAGTGTCTCAAACTGTAGAAGACAAAAATTACAGCCAAAGCCAGTTTCTCTACATGTGAATACCTCAGTTCAATCCCAACCAAAGCATGACAGAGATAATAGATAGCATGCTCCTGGACCTTGTCATCTTCATGAACTAGCACTACACCTATCGTAGACTCATATGCAACCAGATACAATATAAATTCCTCCATGTAGTTTCACAAACACAAAAGAGGAGATGATAGCAGTGCTTTTTTTAATTCCTTAAAATATTGTTGAGCATATTCATCCCATAGAAATGGGGTGTCTTACTTAAGTAAGTGCATGAAACCCTTAGTGGTATTGGCATAGCTCACAATAAATCGAAGGACAAAGTTTGAATTTCCTTGTAGACTTTGCAGATGTATGATGGTTCAAGGAGGAGGAAGATTAATAATCACCTCTACTTTCAATGGATCGAAGCTAATGCCCTTGTTGGAGAATATGAAGCCTAGAAGTCACCCGAATTCGACGCAAAATACGTACTTATGGAAATTTAAGCAAATCTTGTAGTTCTTGCATCTTTCAAAAACTAAGCAAAGATGATTTGGATGATCCTTTGTCTTTCAAGAATTGGCCGGAAGATCATCTAGGTATGGTTCAACTATGTTCTTAATATCATGGAAAAAAAATTTCATTGTACACTGAAAGGTTTCCCCGACATTTTTCAATCCAAAAGGCATATTTTTGTACGTGAATGTACCCTAAGGACATATAAAGGAAGTTTTGTGTTGGTCTTCGGGTTTAATCTAAATTTGTTTATATCCCGAAAAAACATCCATAAACAAGAAAAAATCGCTACCCACACATGGATCAATAATATGATCAATGAATGACATGGGATAGTTGTCCTTCGAACAATCCTTATTTAGATCCCAGAAATATGTACAAACATGTATAGTCCCTTGTTTATTATCGATCAGAATAGGATTGGATACCCATTCCATCATAGAGATAGGGTAAATGAAATCAGCTTTCAATGATTTTTCCACTTCATCCTTCATGGCTTCCACTTTCTGCGGATTCACAGGTCTAAGCTTTTGTTGAACATGTTTAATGTTAGGTTAAGTTCTGATTTCATGCTCCACAATTGATGGATCAATTCCTCACATATCCTCATAAGACAAGGAAAAGACATCATGAAATTTCTTAAATAGGACATTATAACTGCCAATCTCTTCAGGTGAAGAGTTTTCCTCAATATGGACATTTTCCACGACATATGGTTTCGTAGAGATATTGATTGAAATAGTGGAGGAAATGTTTTCCATGTTCCCCTTGGTAGATAATCCCTCCTTGGGAAAAGGGTTGATAGGGTGATCAATACCTTCAACTAGTCTCACATGGAATGTAGAATTTTCTATCCCACTAAAGTCTAGAACTAAGTAGGACTTGTGATGTATATCTTCAGAAATTTTCTCTAGTCTTGTCATGTCTTCTAGAATGGTTTCATCATATAGAAAAACCATATCTAAGAAGTCGTAAGAATAAGTTGAGTTCTCTACTTATGCAGGAAATCAAGATTCATTTGACTCTTCTGAGACTAGAGGAGTTGAGATGGAATCAACAATAGCATCGAATATACCTTGATAGGATACTTTTGCTACTAAAAAGGGCACGTGAGGATCGTCTTTCAAAGGGAGGACCCATAGGTCAGTTCTATCTATAATTGTACAAATGTTATTCTCTACGCTCATGCCTAAGAAGTTTATACGAGAGAGAATATCAAAAGTTCCCATCAACGATGTATACATCCCAACTCCCAAACCTTCATTCATCGAGTGTGATTGAAAAATCAAGGGTACGTTAGACTCTGAAGTCTCCATGCGACCCTTCCTGGTATATGACAACTGGTCAATAGTAACCAACCATCCTTTGTGTAGGAACACAAGGACTCAGAAAATAGATGATGGAATAGTGCACATATCAAAGGTCCAACTCTTCTCCAAAAGTAAATTATAGGCCAAAGGGACATCAACTACTTTGATTTCCATAGAGACCATTTTCCCTACTAGTTTTATTTCATAAAATGGTAGGATACCATGCGGACATAAAGACTTTCCATTGAAATTGATAAAAAAAGTGTTTGGTGGGACCAACTTAGGGGATCCCTAATCCTTCCAACCTGTTAGAATAATCAACCCATAGTTTACCCATTTAGACATTAATTTAATTATTTCTATCTTATTAGCCTAGTTCATGTGTCCCACCTTGTGCAAGTTGTCATTTGCCTATATATAATGGTAAAACTTGCCTTATTTGACTCATGTAGCACATGGGAAAGACCAAGGAATCAAATTTGCTTTATTCCTGGCCTCCTAGGCGCCCTTCTGCTTTTTCTACTTTATTCCCTTCTTTTTCAGTGTTTTAAGGCAAAAGGAAAAGCTAGACTAGGTGAGGTTGACTAGTTTTTTGTCCTACACATCCTCCTCTCTTTTATCCATGCAAAAGCATGTATGAGCTGCCATTCCACCACTCTTTAACTTGCCTAATCCTTTTTTCCAATTCGTGAGCTCCATGACAGATTTGGGATCAACTTTTTACACCTATGGGGGATTTGCTTATTTTTAGTAAGCCTGCTTTATGCTAGATTCGAATTTCTCCTCATGTATTTGAATCCATGATGTATGTTATTTATTCAAAAACCTATGTTATTATAGGGTTGGCTATTGTACACTAATTTAATACAGTTTAGTGTTCAACTCCAATTTTCAGTCTCTTTGTGAGTGATTTTGCATGATCAATTGTTAATTGTTGTGAGTAAAATTAATCTATCACCTAGTTCAATTTCCACATGGTATCAAAGCCATTGTATATTTTTTCTCTCCTTCAAAAATTGTTTTGCAGGTTCGACATCAGTGACTGGGAGCCTTCTACTGACAGCCAGGACAGATTTTCTAAGCTATGGATCAATCACAGAAAACTATCTTGACTCCCTTCAATTTCTTTGAATGGAAAGCAGAGATGGAGATATTGTTGAGAGAGAAATGCCTCTACATGGTGACTATGAAAATAGAAGCAGAGCCCAATGCAGCTGTAGAGAAGATAAAATGGCACAACAGGAGGGATGAGGCCTATGGCCTCCTGTGTCTGAGTATTTCCAGAGACCTCCTTTTCCATCTTGATGGATTGACATCACCGAATGAAGTATGGGAGAATCTTACTGATATTTTTGGAAAGACAGATGAGACGAGGGGACATCAAATCGAAAATGAGCTGATTTCTCTAAGTCCAACGATATTTGAATCCCTGCAGCTATATTTCTCCAAGTTCAAAGCACTAGTTTTGCAGCTGAAACAGTGTGGTATCAAAAATAAATATGACCAGCTTGTACTGGCCATCCTCTCGAAGTTGGGCCCTGATTATTCAATGTTTGTTTCGATATTCTATGCCACAAAACTGATAGCTCGAACCTGGAAGATGCCTAGCCTTGTAGATTTCATGGAATCTCTCACACAAGAACAGGACAAGCTGGTGATGATGGGCACCATAAAACCATCCAAAGATCAAGCTTTGATTGTTGGAGATTTGAAGGTGGATTCAAAAGGAAAAAAGAAAGCTAAAAAGCCACTTGAGCAAAAGAGAGACAAGAAACAGTCTCTGGAGGATCCACAAGGTCCCAAGAAGAATTACCAGAAGAAGAAGAACAAAGGTGAAATGAACAAGTGTGCATACTGCAATAAGGGAAATCACTCTGAAATCTCTTGTATGAAAAAGCAGATAGACATGCTGACCCAACTCCTGGAGAAGAATGGCATCTCCCTTCTAGAAAACTCAAAGAAGAGAGAAGGAGGATCAAGTTCAGATGACAGAGAGAGAGTTCATGCTCTAGTTGCTAGCACATAAAGCTCACCTAGTTTTATCATTGATTCTGGAGCTTCAAGACACATGGTTTCGACTAAGGAGGCCTTCTCCTCACTGGACATGTCGAAAGGACCATCTATTGTACTGGGAGATGACTCTCTCATTGAAAGTAAAGGAAAAGGAAGGATAGATCTTGATCATGGTCAGTTCAGCAATGTGCTGTATATGCCTAGTCTCGTCTCCAAACTCCTATCAGTGTACCAGATGACCCACACTGGGTCTCCTAAGAAGGTCATATTCTCCCCCGAAGAAGTTGAGATCACAGATATCTCAACTGGTAGAGTCATTGCAAAAGGAGTTGCAAATCATGCTCAAAAGGTATACACGTTCTCACACTTCCTACCTTACTCAAACCCCTCTGCTCTTCTCATTCATGCTAATGAAGCCAGCAAGCGGTGGCATGAAAGATTTGGCCACCTAAATTACAAGTATCTTTCTGATCTTAGTGAAAAATAGATGGTCATAGGGTTGCCCAAGATAAAATTTTCCAAAGGAGTCTGCCAAGGTTGTATCCTAGGAAAACACCCAGAGCTCAAATTTGAGAGAGCTAGTCATGAGAGAACCTTTGCACCCCTCGAGCTGATCCACAGTGATGTTTCTTCCCATTCCCTCATATTTCAATGAGTCAGGCCAAATATGCATTGACTTTCATTGATGACTTTTCCAGGTATTGCTGGGTTCACTTCTTGAAACACAAGTCTGAAGTTTTTGGCCTATTCAAAGTCTTTAAGGCTTTGGTTGAAAACTAGTCTGGAAGGAAAATCAAGGCCCTCAGATCTGACAATGGTGGTGAGTATGTCAAGTCTGATTTTATTAATTATTGTGCAGATTCAGGTATTTATATGCAGCATTCTATCCCTTACACACCACATCAAAATGGTGTTGCTGAGAGGAAGAACAGATCACTGAAGGAGATGGCAACATGCATGATGGAGGCCAAAAATTTGCCACCAAAGTACTGGGCCGAAGCTCTCTACTGTATAGCCTATATCCAGAATAGGGTGCCTCACAAATAGCTTGATGGTATGACTCCCTTCAAATCATGGAGTGGGCACAAGCCAGATGTGACCCATTTCAGGATTTTTGGCTCCAAGGCTTGGGCTAGAATCCCGACAGAGAAGAGGAAGGCTTTGCAGCCCCAAAGCCAAGAGTGTCTTTTTGTTGGATACTCTAAATATTCAAAATGGTACAAACTGATAAATTTTAGCACAAACAAATCCTTCATTGAAAGGTGTGTTCAGTTTGAAGAAGAACCCCTTGCAGCAGTGGAAGTTGGTGAAGCATCTTCACCACCTGAACCTCAAGAAGTAAGTAAATAGTTTGTTGAACATGCTGATTCTGATTTGTCTGATGGAGATGAGTTTATTGCAGAACCTAACATCCCTAAAAGGCCAAAATGGGCAGCCAAGACACTACATGCAGCAGGAGAGCTAGCTGGGGATCCCAATGACCCAAGAAGGACTATATCTCAGTTTGAGAGTGGTCTGTGCATGAAGGATCCTATGTTTGCTGAAAAATTCTATTTGATGGTGGAGTCTTATCCTAAAACATATGAAGAAGTAGTAGGATATCCAAGATGGAAAACAACCATGAAGGAGGAGTTCAGCTCACTCCAGAAGAGCAACACATGGGAGCTAGTGGATCTTCCCCCAGGGAGAAAACTAGTATAGTGTAAGTGGGTCTATAAGACCAAATTTGATGCTGATGGTTCACCACTGAAGTACAAGGCCAGATTGGTAGCCAAGGGCTACTCACATGT
>LPNX010712536.1:110958-156677 GCA_001517045.1 Pseudotsuga menziesii | reverse complement strand
GGCTTGGTATGCCAAGATCGATAGCTTCTTGCTATCATTGAATTTTGTTCGGTGCAAATCAGATCCAAATGTATATTTGAAGTTAGTTAATGGTTCATTAATGATCATTTTGTTATATGTTTATGACCTCCTCATTACAGGAATCTCACAGGCTGAGATTGCTTCCTTAAAAGGAGCTATGAACCAAGCCTTCTCCATGACATATTTGGGGCTCTTAAGTCAATTTTTGGGGCTTGAGATTGCTCAAACCAAAGCTGGAATCAAGGTGCACCAGTCCAAATATGCCTTGGACTTATTGAACAAATTCATAATGAAGGATTGCAAAGCAAGCAAAACTCCTTTCCTTTCAGGAGTGAAGCTGGAAGAAGCTGATTCTTCACCTATGGTAAACAATGCACTGTATAGGCAATTGATTGGATGTTTGTTGTATTTGACACATACTAGACCTGATATTTGTTATGCAATAAGTGTGGCTTCTAGATACATGGATCAGCCTCATGAGATCCATTGGAAAACATCCAAAAGGATCCTTAACTTTGTTCAGGGAACAAGGACACATGGGATCTTCTATAAAGCAAAATCTGATCTTGATTTGATTGGATTTACTGACAGTGATTGGGCATGTGATAGCAAAGACAAAAAGTACACATCAGGATATGTGTTCATGCTTGCAGAAGGGCCAATCAGCTGGTCAAGCAAGGAACAGAGTGCCATTGCACTCTCATCTACAGAAGCAGAGTACAGAGGAGTTGTTAATGCAGCAACTCAATGTTTATGGTTGCAGGGTTTACTTGGAGAGTGTGGCTTCGAACCAGAGTACTCAACTACCATCTACTATGATAACCAGAGTACCATTCGAATCTACAAAGATCCATTTCAGAAGCAGAGAACCAGACACATTGAGATCCATATGCACTACATCAGAGAACTTGTGTATGATGGCACCATTCGCCTACTCTTCTGTTCATCTTCAGAACAAGGAGCTGATATCTTCACCAAAGCATTTTGTGAGAAGATCTTCAGCAATCTCAAATCACTGCTGGGGATTGCTGATCATGCTGTGAAAGCATGAGTGAAGACAAGATTCTACAATTTTGTTTTACAATCCATGTTTAAGGGAGGATTTTTCCAAGTTGGTTTTGCCTCTTTCCTTGTTTAAATGGACATGCAATATGTAAAGGGTGACTAAGCCTTGTTTATAGGCCCTATAATTTTTGGATATATTACTCATAATTTAGGATTAAGGGGGGGTGTTAGAATAATCAACCCATAGTTTACCCATTTAGACATTAATTTAATTATTTATGTCTTATTAGCCTAGTTCATGTGTCCCACCTTGTGCAAGTTGTCATTTGCCTATTTATAATGGTAAAACTTGCCTTATTTGACTCATGTAGCACATGGGAAATCCCAAGGAATCAAATTTGCTTTATTCCTGGCCTCCTAGGCACCCTTCTGCTCTTCTGCTTTATTCCCTGCTTTTTCAGTGTTTTAAGGCAAACGGAAAAGCTAGACTAGGTGAGGTTGACTAGTATTTTGTCCTACACATCCTCCTCTCTTTTCTCCATGAAAAAGCATGTATGAGCTTCCATTCCACCACTCTTTAGCTTTCCTAAGCCTTTTTTCCAATTCGTGAGCTCCATGACAGATTTGGGATCAGCTTTTTACACCTATGGGGGATTTGCTTATTTTTAGTAAGCCTACTTTATGCTAGATTTGAATTGCTCCTCATGCATTTGAATCCCTGATGTATGTTATTTATTCAGCAACCTATGTTATTACAGGGTTGGATATTGTACACTGATTTAATACAGTTTAGTGTTCAGCTCCAATTTTCCGTCTCTTTGTGAGTGATTTTGCATGATCAATTGTTAATTGTTGTGAGTAAAATTAATCTATCACCTGGTTCAATTTCCACATGACCTATAATTGACATTACACATGTGGATGCACCTTCATGTATCACTGTTCCTCCAATGGTTTTTCTACCATGGACAACATCAGTGGAAAATGTGACATGGTAAGGTAGGCATGGTTTGACATCATAAGTATTGAACTTATCCATAAGGATTGCAAATTCCATACTGTCGATGGCCACCAAAAGTTCATCTCGCTACGAAGGACAAATTTTCAGCACTTATAAGGATAACATCGCAGAAGGATTTTGGGCCAAGTCTTTTCTACAACTGGATAGTTTGAAGCGGCCCTCGCATTAGGGTTTTGAAATGTCTTTTTGAAGACACCTTTTGGTATCTTAGGCATAGTATCAACCGGTTTATCCATTCCATGAGGGGTATATTTTTTGACAATTGGCTTATCCTTTTGTTGAGACTCTATTTCATAATTATTAGCTATGGTCTGTAATAAGTTATGGGATCAGAGAATATTGATATAATATTGATTAGTAGAAGGAGCATTTTGTGTGCCCCCAACATTTTTTCAGATCACTAGAAGTTTGATTCTGTTCTTGGGGAAACAGACCCTTCAGGAAAATGAGTTGTTGTTGTTTTAACAACTTATGCGCTTGATCCATTAAGGGACATTGATAGGTCAAAAGGTCTTCCTCAGAAAACTTGCAAGGAAATTTTACTTTCTTCTTTTATTTTTTCCCCTCCTTGGCATTGTTTGTGGCCTTATTCTTATTGTGGTTTCCCTCACCCTTCTTACCCTTGTCCTTTTTCCCATTGGGACGTTGACTTCCCTTTCATTTAGATTGCACACTATAAATTTTTGCACTCTAGGGTGATGGGGTGAAAACCTTGGCTACCTCCATTGTAGATTGCTTCACTAATAATTCATGGATCTATTTGGTTAGTGATTCTATAGTCGATGTGTCAACTGAACCCACCACACCATCAACATGTGGTCCAGGATCGGCTTTATAAAATTTCGTTGTGTACCTTAGCACCTCAGGAATAATCTCACAGAGAATCCCAGACTAGGCATATATCAAATCCAGATGTTGGGCCCTAAGTATGGCCTCCTCCTTCGAGGTCACTCTCGATGTTGAAACGTCTTTTGAAATATATGGCAATAAACACTTAAAAACAATTCCAATAGGAACTCGAGAGGAATATTGGGTTTTAATAATCCTCTTTATCCTCCTCCACTCCTGAATGTGGTCATATATATGAGTGGTCGTGTTCTCTCAAAAAGTTGACAGAAGCTCTGTACTGGCATCATACTAGACAAGAAGTTGAAAGTGACTCAATAAAATGGTTTCTAAATCAAGAAAACTATTGTAGGAAGCATATGGGAGTTAAATATACCGCTTTTCCACTACACTGGTCAGAGTTCATTGAAAAATCCTTAGCTGAATCGAGTCATCATTCAACCAGTTGGAGGAGCACCACAAATGGAATGTCGTTACATGGTCACCCGGCTCCTCACCAATTTTCCCTTCTAACTTAGGAATGTCATAAGGTAGTTTAATCAAAACCGGTGGCTAAGTAGTATCATGGCGCATAGGGTAATTCATGAGTTTTGATCAGTATGAGAAGTTTAAAGTTACCATAAAGGGTAATATGGGAAGAACCAAAGATTGATATTGAGAATTTTGAGGCCAGGAAGTGTCTGCACCAGCGTTCGCAAAAGAGAGGTTAGGGTTTCCCCCAACAACTGGCTGTGAAGAAATAACAATGTTTTGAAAGGGATTTTACCCAAATCCCAAAGGATTACTAACCTGAGGGGGGTTTTACTACATTCAATTGATTCAAGTCAAAGCCAAAGATGCAGATACAAGAGATATGATTCCTATCATGGCTTCTAGAATGGCTTCATTAGACGACAAAACCATATCTAAGCAGTCATAACAAAATTTTATCATTATAATAATCTATAACCAAAAAATTGGAACGGCGCAAAATTCCAAATATGACACCATTCAAAGAAAATATAGCTAAACATTCAAAAAAAAATATAATATTATAAAGGGAAAAAAACCCTCTTTCATAGCAGACAAAAAAATTGCAAATTCACAAACTTATGAGTTTTGCAAGAGGAAGGGGAAAAATATGAAAAAATCATGCTTATAACATAAATTATAATGCAACCACATAGTTTGTCTTTCTATAGAGATAGAAGCTTACACATTATCATTGTAAAGATGTTGAAAACAAAGGAAGGAAAGAAGAAATGGAAAGTTAAAAGATTATAAAATTTCAACACAAATGATCTCTAATATGTATGAAAGTTTAAAAAACACTAATAATATCAATTCAACGTTCAACACAGCTGATCGCTTTACATTCTCCCCAAACGTTTATTGTTTTATTATAATCTAATATTCATTCAATGTTCAACACAACTAATCTCTTTACATTCTCCCCAAAATTTTATCGTTATTATTATCTAATATTAAATATAACCTAATAGTGAATATAATATAATATGTATCAAAGTTTAAAAAACACTAATAATATTCATTCAATGTTCAACACAGCTGATCTCTTTACATTTTCCCCAAAAGTTTATCGTTATTATAATCTAGATATGAATATAATTAAACAATAGGAACGGTGCAAAATGGAAAATATGAAAACATTCAAAGCAAATAATTCTAAACATTCAAAGAAAATATAATATTATAAAGGGAAAAAACCCTCTTTCATAGAAGAAAAAAGAATTGCAAATTCACAAACTTGTGACTGTAGCAAGAGGAAGGGACAAAACAGGAAAAAATCATGTTTATAACGTAAATTATAATGCAACCACATAGTTTGTATGTCTATAGAAGCATAATATTACATGATATCATTGTAAAGATGATGAAAAAAAGGAAGTACGAGAAGAAATGGCAACAACATTCACAATATCCTATTCAATACCCATCATATTGAATTTTAGTAAATTCATAGTGCTCATCATATTGAATTAAATTAACCTACAGACTAGTAATTTAAGAAGAATGAAAAAATCAAATTTAAGAAGATTGAAAAAATCAAATTACCAAGAGAATTTGGCCCCTGACTTCCTCTGTAAGGGATGCATTCACATCTGTCGGGGTCGAAGGCATCACATGAAGATATTTTGATAGAGATTCCAGTAGATTCAACCGCCTCTTATCTAAAAAGGCCCCTCATTCAACAATGAGAGAATCCAAGCAGCTAACCTGCATGCTTACATTTTATCTTTTCTTCTTCACAAGATTCAAAGTTGAGTATCCTCGTGCATGAGTTGGGTATCCATGCAGAGTATGCTAGGTAAGTATTGCAAGAGAGTAGCAAACTAGATGACTCAATCTTGTTGATTATAGATAAAGCTACTGACAATCCATCTTGAGAAAGAATAAATGCATTTTATTACAATAATAATTCCATGTCACCCTAAAATCCTCTAATGCTTATTTAAAATTTGTTTGTCCCTGACCTCTAATTGTGAAAAATGGTCAATGCTAGGATATTTTCTCAAGTGAATATGGACCTGAATTCCTCTCCATGTTTACATAATGATTTCATATAATACATTAACATAAAATCACAAAATATTGAAGCATGATCGAAGAACTTACCCTACAGGAATGATTGGTGATAATTATACAGTACAAATTATCTCAATTAGGACTTAATTCCTTGTTTTTTTTTTGAGAAATTTCAAATAAGACAATACATTTTATCTAAATATTGCTTGAAAAATTAGGCATAGAGACTCAATATATGACTACTTAGCGCACTCATTGGTTCAACAACCTGTTTATTTCAACACCATGGAATCATATATTGTAGACTACCCAACACCAGTAAGTCAACAACAAACCATCATCGAGAGAGAGTTGAAAATCAAATTCTCAAGAAGAATGAAAAAGTCTATGAATTAGGCTAGGATTTTTGTCCCTTTATTTTTGTGGTTCTACTATTATTTAGGTTGGCAATCTACTTATTCATGATGCACTATTCATTCATTATCAATTTCTAATTAGCTCAACATCTATGATTAGAAAGACAAAGTCATGTCTTAGGGAATCATTAAGATATAGTCCTGTTATTTAGATTAAGGATTTTAATTACCTGAAAAGGGGTATAATATGTAATATCCTAGGAATGGATAATTCACACATTACCATAACCTATTAATATTCAATTTATTTATTTTATATATAGTTGTGAGCTCCTAAGAAAATTCTATTGTATTGGGAAACTACCAATAATCAAGCATATCCTATATCCTAAGTATACAAATATAATTTAGATTTTCTACTCAACACGCACTTAGCTACTTCAACCCAAATGTCACAGTAGCAGGATATTGATAATTCCCATGATAATCATAAAACTCCCTACTCATCCCCCACCCCACTTCTTCGTGAAACCCTAGCTCCTCACTCCTTGTTATTTGTTTAAGTCTCATTTCAACCCAATGGCACAACCCATGTTGCACACGGATATCTCAAATGTATTTTGTAATTAAGTCAATTATCAAGGTACAAACATAACTTTCTAGGAAATTTTTTCCTTCAAAAAAGTACTTAGAAGGATAATTGTTATTTAATTTTTGTTTAACCAAAACGATTAATTATTTTATGTATTTATAAAGAATAGATTGGGATTTCACCCAATTACAATTTGTTCCGAAAAAAATTCACTTTCGTACATCCAAAAAACTTTTGTCACGGAATGGGATGCATTAAACAAGATCCTTCATTCATGCTTAACCTTCCTGGAGGAAGAAGGCAGCCCTAATTGGCCTTGAAATCCTCCATCTTGTTCAAATCATGAAGAATGTAGTAAGAGGAAATTGAATAATAGTCAATCAAAATGAAATGCAACCTTTGCATGGTAACATTCATACTAAGGTTATTGAACATTGAATCAAAGTTAAAAAATTTAATGATGATTTCAGAATCTCCAAAGATTTGCAAGTTATATGACCTATATCCTTTGCAAGGTGACAAGATTTTAGAAGAGAAAATAATTCTTCCTGGTTATTTGTAGTTTTCCAAACTCTCCAGCTGAAATGTGTTTCTAGTTTTTCACCTGGATATAAAATCAAGCACCTTACGCCATCTTTCCCTGGGTTTCCTTTCGACGCTCCGTCAAAGAATATAGAGGATTTATTTTTAGATTGCCACCAATCTTCAAATTCCTTTTCTGAAAGTATGCCCTACCAAAATGGTTTAATAACAAACCTACTTAAACCCATCTGGATTTTATCCACTGGCTTTGAACCGAGCCAATTGTGTTCAGCTTCTAAATTAGTTCCAACTATTTGAAGGTTTCCTATTGCTTCCAAAATAAATGTCATAAATTTTGATGCTACAGTTTTTGGTTTCGGTAATTTTCTATTAAAAATCGAATCATTTCTAGCCAGCCAAATTTTCCCCCAAATAAATTTTGGAATGGCTTTCCATATTTTTCTTCAAGCACGACTGGAAGGAAGAGCATCAGGATACCTTGACTTCCAATTTTTAAAGAGACTAATAGGTTCAACATTTAAAGGAAAATAATAGTAAGGCATCCCACGTAGTACAAAAATCCCATACTTTTTAAGCAAAATCGAATTCAACTAAAATGTGAGTTGTAGGTTCATCAGCTTGATGACAAAAGCAACACCTAAATGGTCCAAAAAAACCTCTTTTAACCAAGTTTTCTCCTGTTAATATTTTATGATGCATTATAGTCCAAATAAAAAAGTTAAATTTTGGAATGCTGGGAAATTTCCACACCATCTTCCAAAGAGCTCCATTGTGGGAGCTTGGAGAGCCCGATGAGCATGACTGCATTGAATACTACAGCTGTTTGAACCCATTAGCAGCAAAGTAGAAGCCAAAAATTCCCCATCCCCACAAGTCTTTGTGAGTACACTGAATTGGAGCCAGTTCAGTCAGCCTGTCTAATAGAAAATTTTGATGAGAAGAGAAATTGAGAAGGTCGCGATCTGTCATTAAGGGAAGGGACCATGCATTCCAATTTCCATTGGCATCCCAAGAGGTTATATCAGCTAGTTTGTTAATTCCTTTATTCATCAACCAGTTCTTAATCTCAAAATTAGAAACATCAGACTTTAATGGAGCATGTCCATTAATTTTTTCATCCCACAGAAGGGTCTGCCTACCATTACTTGGGATTTGATAAAGATGTTGAATGAAAAATTCGAGGCCTTTCCTGCATAAATTCCAGATAATGGATCCTTTAGGGGTATTTTCCATTTGAATATTTCTTAATATTCCTCGATGAAGGTATTTTTTCCAAAAAAGGTGACTAACCGCGTGCTTTTTATTGGAAAACAATTGCCATAACAATTTTCCTCCCATTACTATATTAGACATTCCTGGATATTTGATTTACAATCCTCGTTCAAGAACTCGTCTTTTTACAATTTCCCATTTAACTAGATGCATGCATTTCTAATTTCCTTTCCCACATCTCCATAGGAAGTATCTGAGAAATTTGGATATCTGATCCATAATAGCTTTTGGCTCTAAGAGTAAAGAAGATTGGTAAATAGGAAGAAACGAGAGGACTGACTTGCTCAAAATAACCTTGCCTGCCTTTGTAATCCAATGAACACCCCATGAAACAATATTTTCTTTAATCTTACTAATGATTTCCATCCATATAGAAGAATTATTTTGTCCCAAGGGTAATGGTAGACCCAAATATTTGACCTTTTCCCAAGAAGCATATCTTGCAAAACCCAAGATCTGCAAAATTGTATCAACTTTTGATTGATATGTACTCCATCTGAACATTGCACTCTTATGGTTATTTATTATAACCCCTGAAATAATTTAGAATTGATGCATAATTTTAGAGAAAACCCTTACCATTTTCAAGGAAGCCCCTCCCAAGAGCAAGGTGTCATCTGCGAAGAGAGCATGGTTGATAGCTTCTACTCCCACTGTTGAATTTATGCCCGGAATGAACCCATCATTTTTTCCTACGATTAACTTCTAGCTTAGATAATAGGATATAAGAATGTACAAAAAAGGTGACAAAGGACATCCTTGTCGAAGGCCCGTAGTAGCTTGAAAGAGGTTTGTTGGTCTTCCATTTACTAATGGCGCTATCCAAGGATTGTTAATGCAATATTTAATCAAATTTTAAAAGAAAAAACTAAATTTAAAAGAGTGGAGAACTGAGAAAAGAAAGGAATGCTTTACCCTGTAAAATTCATTTTACATATCAATTTTGATAAGCATGCCCTTCTCCTTCCGAAGGAATATAGAATGCATAGCTTCCTAAACTTTAAATAACATTGTCCAGTATATGTCTCCCTTTTACAAACCCTCCTTGAAGAGGAGAAATCAACTTCCCAAGCAAAGGTTTAAGTATGTTTGATAATATTTTAGAAAATATTTTATAAGATGCATTGCATAGAGAAATAGGTATGAATCTATCAAAGGAAGATGGATTAGCTTCTTTAGGAATTAATGCAAGAAAGGTGGAATTTGTGCAGCCACCCACTTTGGCTTTAACCTGGAATGATTTTATCATTCGAAGAAGATATTTCCTGATTAATGTCCAGAAAATCTAATAAAAGCGAAAGGAGAATCCATTAGGGCTAGGAGCTTTATCTAGATCCATGGACCATATAACATCAATCATTTTTTACTCCAAAAAAGGCTTCATTAGCTCATCATTTTCTTCCTCACTCACCAAACTAGTAATATTGGACAAAAAATCAAAGGTATAATCTGAATTAGAGGAGCCATATTCCCTGTGTAGATTCTAAAAATGAGCTTTAGCCAATTGTTTGATTTGAGAAATTCCTTTTACCATTTCACCGGACTCGGAGGATATTTCTGAAATATAATGTTTAGAAAGTCTAAGTCCGCACTGCTTGTGAAAGAAGTAGGTATTTTAGTCTCCAACTTTCACCCAAGTACTTTGAAACTTTAGTCTCCAATATTCTTCTTCTTGTCTGAAATCTTGGAAAGAATTGAACTAAGTTTTTTGCTCTTTTTCAAGTAAAGCAGGAGTAATTTCTATTTCTTCCATTTCTAGGTGGATTTTATCCAATTTTTGAAGGGCTTCTTTCCTTTCACTGATTGGATTTTTTTGAGTGAGTTTGACCCGGTCCTTTAATGCAGCTTTGGTGTTTATGAGCTTCCTCTCCCAAAAAAAATCTGGAGATCCAACAACTGGAAGGTCCCAAGCCATAGTTACAGTCCTCATAAATCTGTCGTTGTCTTTCCACAATGGGATGAATCGAAATGGAATGGGGTGAAGGTCCTCTTCATCATCGATCTCCAGCAAAATTTCCTTATGGTATTAGGTGATCTTAGGAAAGATACTAGAGGAGATGACTTTTTTATCTGAAAACATAGAACTCTACACCAGAAAATGGTCTAGTCTGGTAGGGATATTAGCTACTCTGAATCTGTTGTTTGACCACGTGAACTTTCCTCTTTTTGGGTTGAAGTCTATCTACTCCCACAATAAAATGAAATTATCCACCAGTTTCAGCATGGGATCTCTCCCATAAACACCACCTTATTTTTCTTTTGCATTCAATATTATATTTAAGTCACCAATGACTATTATATTTGAGAAGGAATTAGAATCAATAAAGGCTGCCAATGATCTCCAGCAGACTCTTTTTTATTGAGTATTGATCGGCACATAAAAATTAAAAAGGAAAATTGTTTGTTGACTTGGAGTATGATGAATTTTTTTAAAGATCCAATGCTACGAAGTGAGGGAGTTTTCCAGAGAAAAAACATTTTCTGTTCATAAAGTAGCAATTCCACCAGCAGTGTTTTTGGCACTCACCGCCTTACCAACATTCATTTTCCATATTTTACAACTAATGGAAAGAAGACTATCCTCATCGATTTTTGTCTCTTGGAGAATAAGAACATATGGAGAAGCCATTTTTATAATCTCATTAACAACTTCAACTTTTGAAGAATTGCCAAGCCCTCTGCAATTCCAAGAGACAAAGGTCATTATTTAACATAAGAGGTAGGGCCTCATTTTCTAGGTCTGGACCAGGTGTTCCTACTGATTGACATCTCTATAGTTGCTTGAATTCCTTGCATCTTGTTGGGAAAAATATTGTCTTGAATAATTTACGTAATATTTAATTATCAACTAGGGTTAGTAAGCTTAGATTTGCTACAAAATATATGCGAAGGTATATAGTGTCGTATTAATAAGCTAAAGATCTTAAGTTGGACTTCTAAGGAAGCAAAAGTAACATCAAACTATTTATAAATGTCCAGATATAAACAGTATTATGATAATAAACTATTCTATCTAAGGAGATTGACTTTTAATTGAGAAAATGACTATATTTTAAAAGGATTTACAATAATTAGATAGAAACCATATATATACTTACTAAATCATTTCAATTCCACTCTCCTTGATTATTCTGAGGGTAGGCATTTACTGTAATAGGAACTAGGGAAAGAGGGGTATCAAAATGTGATCAAAATGGCTCTCGAAAGAAGTATAAAAACTAAAGGGAAATAGGTCTAGTTTTATCTGTACAAAAATGTGCAAACTGAGAAATGTCCAGTTACAAGAAATAGTAAACATGATTGTTTATGGATACACAACTCCTACTTACGGATCATTATATAAAATTAAACATATCTTATCATCAAACATGACACTTATGAAAAGTAATTTGAATTCTATCTTATAGACCTCTCATTACATAATTAAGAGAACGAGTTGTATTATGTGTACAATATTTAATCCATTAATGTATGTAACTTGAGCCTCATTTACTAAGGAACAATTTAAATCAAAGTCTCAATTACAGATCAATAAAATAAGTTAAATTGCATAATACAATTCCTATGTAAAAGGGAAAAGAAAGAAAAAGGGGAAATAAGGTTTACAACGAAATCTTAAACAAACTTATTTAAAGGTATTTAACATTATCTAACTATTATTGTTCAAATAGAATCATAAAACTAGAAAGATAAACTTTGAAATGAATTAAAAACAGACAGGACTGAATGAGTGATTGTATAACAAGTAGAAATGGAGATATGTATAAAAGGTGGAATAGACTGTCTGTATGATAGTCTGTTTGAAGGAAACATTAGAACTTTAATGAAACAGTAACTTAAATGCTTTGTTGAAGAGTAGCTACTCCATGCATATACTACTATAATGTAAAACATGAAATAAACCTACTTTAATGGCTGAATTCCATGACCTAAACTAATTTCATAATTCAAAACAAACTAACATATTCTTAACCAAGTTCATGATGAAAACAGGAATAAATGAACTAGATTATAATTAATCAAAGAAATTCAATCTAGGAATCAAAAAGACTGTGTAGAAAAACTTGAAAGCTATCTTAAATGCATATGGTTCCTATTTAATAGAATGAACCTACATGCTCAACATACTTTCAAATTGTAATCTATGCTACAAGAACATGAACGATTATAAAAACAAAGATAAACACTTCACAAACAGAATTATACAAGTTGCAAGGGAAAATAACAAAAACCTACTTAGGGATATAAAGACTTTGTTTGTCGCAGGGGGCCTCCCAGTGAACAAAGTTGAACTTCTTCTAATTGAACACAATAATATATAGCACAAGAAGAATTTCATTAATATAATAGGTAGCTTTACAAAGTTTTTTAGAATGAACTGATCAAATAAAAGACAAAGACTCAAACTCCAAACTGAGAGAGAGACTCTAAAACTAAGACTCCAGACTCATTTTTAAATCACATACAATGTCTGTATATATACATCGTTCAATGGAGGTGAGCAATTCGACCCTTTAGTGATCGATTACTCTTCAAGATAAAGCAGTCATAATGGAGAATAAGTACATTAACAGTTAACAGATGACTATTCCTCTTCTTTTGTTGATCAGGTTGCTTCAAGCACACAACGTGGTTCATACTTCAATCCAAATCAAAGCCTGCATCAAGGTGTCACGTAGGGATACTAGATATGCACTTCTTCAAGAATAAGTCTAACGCTGAGATGCTAACGCATGGTGATGATGGTTCCTAGCCATTTTCATGCTTTTAACACACAGAAACATGCTACCAAAAAGGGCACAGTCTGTTTGATGATCTGGACAGCAAGATGGCCACGTGTTCCATATGTTCAGCTGAACATGTGTCTATGCATTGAGCCACCAAAATTACCATATAACCTGCATAGAATAATACACATAGATTAATATATCAAATGCACTCTATATTAGGCCAAATTTAACCATTAAAACCATAAAATGATGATAATAAATAGACTTGACATAAGTCCTTATTTAATCATACCTGGAGCTTGAACATGAAGCTGCATAGTGAAAAAGACACTAAAAAGTAGCAAAATATGTGTTGATATGCAAAGTATTGAACCCAAAAGGAGTGACAAAATGGGGACCAACATTCCCCCAAACTAGAAGAATACCAGGTCCCACTGGTGAAAAGTAAAATATATCATGAGGAAGGAGGCAGAGTTGTGTTAGCCGCTGCCTCCAACTTGGATGGAATAGATTTCTTGTACTTCAACTTCTTTGCCTATGCTTTTAGAAGAGCATGCCTCACTTGCCGATCCCTTTCAGATATATTGACGGTCTTATGTAAATCCTCCATATTCTTAATTTGTAGCCACAGTTCTCTGTTTTCTTCACGAAGCTTTGAAATTAACTTGACATGTGCTTCATTTTGTTTCATCGATTGAGTTAACTTAGAATTTAACTATTCTAAGGTGGGCTATGGTGGCCTCAATGGTTCTGGGGACTGGTTAAAATCCCATGGAGGACTTATTTATGTTGAAGGTGGGTCCAAATCGACAGTCGAAAGGGGATCTTCAGATGCATGTATATCCATCTGATCGGTGTCCTTGAGAAATTCAGCAGAGAGGCTAGCTAGTGCTAAGATGGATGAGTTGGGATTGATTTCCTATACCTCGGCCTCATCACTTGAATGGTCCGTCGGCTCGTCAAGCTGAACTACAGTCTGAGTATTGGGCTAAAGCCTGCAATGGACACTTTTAGCCTTCTCCCTTCTAATACGAGGTCGTGAAAAAATCACAAACTTAGCAAACATAGGACTAGAAGGGGTTTCTTGCATAGGTGAATTAGGTTCTGAGACACCCCCATCAAGGTGGACAAGATAAGGTTTTTCTTCTGCTATGGGTGAGGTTGGTCTAGACTTGGGATGAAAATGTCGAGACCATTTATGAATATTGAGGTGGGGATTGAGTACTTTGAAAACAAAGGTTTTGGTCTTTAAGTTGATCCAATATTAATAGTTTGATTATACTGTGATGGTACAAACTACTCTTAGGATGCAGGGTATTCTTTTTGACCAAATTCAACATTTTCTATAAGCTATGACGGAAAAAGAAAGGGAAATTAAAGCATCGTTATTCTCCCGTTATTACTAGTACTATTGCTTAGTACCTTTCAGGCAGGTCTTGATCACTGCGAAGCAACACTTGACCCTGATAGGAAGAGTGTGCTCCCCCTCTTTTATTAACTTCAATTTGTGGCAGAACGACCAAGTATTAGTTCACTTCTTGGTACCTCTATTACCTATTGTTCTTGCCGAACCTTGCCCATACTCTTCATACAAAGTGGACTAATAACCGAAGGTGACAAGACTTAAAAACGCTAAATTTACCTTCGTAGGTAACTAAGTGAATGATGACTATCAACGACTTGATATACTCCAGCTTTATCTAGCTATGATGGTAGGATTTCAAACCTGTTACATACTGGAACTCAGGATTCAATGCGAAATTGTGTGATGCTCGCGGATCGAATCTGTTCGACATGATGGAAACAAAGGAAGGAATACAGGGTTTTCAGCAAAGGTGGCTAAAATGCTCCAAAATAATAATGGTTAGTGATGGTGATGGAATTGAAAAAGGTCCACATGGTGCTAGTTTTAAAGCATGTCACATTCAACCTTCCAAATGATCATGCAACAATCTTGGCATGCCTAAATGATCGTGCCATTATGGAGAAATTTCGGAGCGTGTGCCATCTAAAGTGCGTGATTGAACGAGTTTCTAATTTTTAGTTGGTTCAACCATATCCAAAGCAAGCTTTGGACAGGTAGAATGTGTAACTTAATGCAAGTGTATAACCAAACTTATAACCATAACCTTCGTTAAACAAGGAGGGTGGCTTATTTAATAGATTATGCATGCGAACATAAAAGGAGAATAATGAAGATGGTAGGATTATAATAACCAAAATTTACTCGACGATTATTCGAAGGTCGTATCATATCCATATAGGAATGAAATAAGATCATATTATATTTAATTCATACATTCATTAATCGACATTAGTCATAGTATCATATAGATGTGACCCTAACGACATGACTCGGCGTTTTACCCAATGAAATTAAGCCAACACTTATTCAAAGGTACGAAAATATCATAAATGTTTTATCCAGATCATCATTTGACCTTTTATTCACAGTGACATTTGACCCTTCATATGATCCTTCATACAGCTCTTCATATGAAATAATTCTTTTAACATTCTTGGTTATTCATCCACATCTTTAATGCCAACTTCGCTATCTACATCATCTTGCAAACACTTTATCATTTGGAAATGAGTCTTTTATAAGTAAAATTTAAGACAAAAAATCAACTAATCCTCCCCCAAACCAAATATATGGCATGTCCTCAAGCCATAAAAAAAACTATGTAATTTTCAAAAGAATTTAGAAAGTTCAGTCATGCTGTTGTAAGTTTGTAAAAGAGAAAAAGACTAACTAATAAGGGGAAAGGATTTAGATAGATATATTAAAAAAAAGTGTTCAAATGTATAGAGATATAAATGGATCATTGATGATGTGATGAATAGTACCATAGGGAAATATAGTCACCCTTGCCTTGTTGTAGAGATATCTTGTCATCTCAAAAATTCTTTGAAATCACCTTCGAATTTGTGGAAATTTTCCACTATGGGTGTCATTTCTAGGATAATCATATCCTATATATTGATGAAAATAAGACTTTCAGATCCAAGGTCAGCTTACGGTTATTCTGTAATAACATCATAAACAATAGGCCTATGTAGATGTGTTTTGATATATATTATTGTTATTTGAGATCATGTGCCTAGTGGTGCAATAACCAGATCTCTTTACCTAATATTGACCCGCTGCCAGCAGGATTGTTCAGTACCTCGTTGGGTTTACCTTGGTACCATGCAAGCATAGCCTCCCTTCTAGTGAGACTGTTCAGTACCCTGATGGGTTTACTCGCATTTATCAAACTTCCTTGTAAGTTATTACTTAGCATTTCCCCACTACCGGCAGGCCTGTTCAGTACCCCGATGCATTTTCCTTGTATAAAGATTTTGAAAATAGGAAGTCAATTGGTACTAAAGCGTGCTAATCCCTTCTAAACACACGAGTTAAATTTTTTTTCACAAAATGGCCTTAACTATATATCATGTCAGAAGAGAATACATTAAAGGTGTCCCTGGGCCTTTCAATCTATTTTATAAAAGGTAATGTTCCCCACAAGTAGTAATTCCACTTATCCTCTAGTGCCCTCAAAGATAGTTAAGAGTCAAGTTTTGATAACAAGTGTATATGAGCTAGTAGTCTCTAGGTATGAAAATGTTGAAGATCATTAAAATAAATCTTTTGAGCAACTGTTCAAATAATTAGAATCTGAATCAAAAAATTTACCATAACAAAAGCATAAAATAACTTGTTTGAAAGTGATATACAAGAAAATCTTCAAGGTCTTATTAGATCTCTTCACCTCATAAGTTGTTCAAAGAAATAGATGCTTCTTCAAAGCCATTTATTAGATGATTCATTTTATTCTTGAAAATATAGAAAAGAGTCCTCTAGAAAGAAGTGATTAAAAGTGACTCTTTATTTATTCAAAGAGGTATACACATATTTAAATATATACAAGTAATGAAAATCCACAATATATTTTTAAAATTAGGAGGAAGAAATTTTTGGAGGGAGCAGTCCATTAATTACCTCTATCTTGAGAGGATCCATCTTGATCTTTTGGGGAAAAACATGTTGCACCATGAAAATATAGCATGGAGGAATTTTTATTAATAGACATTCCTGTTGGGGATGTTTAGTTTCACATTTTGGGCAGACATTGCTTCTTGTTGCTCGTTCTTCTTGCTGGTTTTTTATGTAGGTTTGATTTCTAGAGTGAGTGTACCTAGAAGGTTTTTTTCGAGGTGAGAATGGAGATTTTTTTTAGAAGGGAACTTCCTTTGATCACTCATTATTTTATTGGTTATTATAGGAGTAGGGAATGCTACTATGGATATGTCAATTTGAGGGGTTACTATAACCAAAGAGAACTCCCACCTAGGTAAGTTCAGCTTCATACTTCAAGAGTTATATTATCAGATTTTGTTACTTAGTGGAAAGTTAAGAGGTTCCCTAGTTACTTCTTTTTAAATTTGGTAAAAAATAGGGCCCTAAGGTTCTCTTTCTAGGATCTATTTTCTTTCTATAATTTCCCCCTATTGTAAGAATATCTTCATGGGTCTAGCAAAACTACTTCCTATAAGTGTGTTTTTTTTTCAATGCTTATTTAGTGAGTCGGGGTTTTTATGTTTCCTATAAAATCTTATAAAACTTCAACAAAATTTTCTATCTTGTGCTACTATTATTATTGGATTTGGGGGCTCCTGTTATAACAGATGTGCAGGTTCTTACCTCTCATCTTACTGCTCCCCTGCTACCAGCCTATTCTACCTTACAAAACAACTCCTCAACAACAGCGCCAAAAATGTTGGGAAAAATATTGTCTTGAATAATTTACCTAATATTTAATTATCTACCAGGGTTACTAGGCTTAGAGTTGCTACAAAATATATGCGAAGGTAGATAGTGTCATAGTAATAAGCTAAAGATCTTAAGTTGGACTTCTAAGGAAACAAAAGTAACATCAAACTTTTTATAAATGTCCAGAAATAAACAATATTACGACAATAAACTATTCTATCTAAGGAGATTGACTTTTAATTGAGAAAATGACTATATTTAAAAAGGATTTACAATAACTAGATAGAAACCATATATATGCTAACTAAATCATTTCAATTCCACTCTCCTTGATTATTCTAAGGGTAGGCATTTACTGTAACAGGAACTGGGGCAGAACGGGTATCAAAATGGCTCTCATTCAGCCTTTTATTCACAGTGACATTTGACCCTTCACATGATCCTTCATACAACTCTTCATATGAAATAATTATTTTAACATTCTTGATTATTCATCCACAACTATAAGTCTAACTTCGCTATCTGCATTATCCTGCAAACACTTTATCATTTGGAAATGAGTGTTTTATAAGTAAAAATGAAGATAGACAATCAACTAATCCTCCACCAAACCAAAGATATGGCATGTCCTCAAGCCATACAAAAAACTATGTAATTTGCAAAAGAATTAAGAAAGTTCAGCCATGCTATTGTAAGTTTGTAAAAGAAAAAAAGACTAACTAATAAAGGGAAAGGATTCAGATAGATATATTAAAAAAAAGTACTCAAATGTATAGAGATATAAATGGATCATTGATGATGTGATGAATAGTACTATAGGGAAATCTAGTCACCCTTACCTTACTGTAGGAGATATGTTTTCATCTCAAAGTTTATTTGAACTCACCTTCGAATTTGTGGAAATTTTCCACTATGGGTGCAATTTCTAGGATAATCATATCCTACATATTGATGAAAATAAGACTTTCAAATCCAATGTCAGCTTACGATTATTCTGTAATGGCATCATAAACAATATGCATATGTAGATGTGATTTGATAGATATTATTGTTCTTTAAAATCATGTTCCTAGTGATACATTAACCAGATCTCTTTACCTTATATTGTCCCGCTGCCAACAGGCCTATTCAGTATCTCGGCGGGTTTATCTTGGTACCATGCAAGCATGTCCTCACTACCAACGAGCATGTTCAGTACCCCGATGGGTTTACTTGCATTTATCAAACTTCCTTGTAAGTTATTACTTAGCATTTTCCCGCTACCAACGGGCCTGTTAAGTACCCCGAAGGGTTTTCCTTGTATAAAGATTTTGAATATAGGAAGTTGATTGGTACTAGAGCATGCTAAGCCCTGCTAAAGACATGAGTTAAAATGTTTTTCACAAAATGGCCTTAACTATATATCATGTCAAAAGAGAATAAATTAAAGGTGTCCCTGGGCCTTTTAGTCTATTTTATAAAAGGTAATGTTCCCCACAAGTAGTAATTCCACTTCTCCTATAGTTCCCTCAAAGATAGTTACGAGTCAAGTTTTGATAACAAGTGTAGATGAGATAGTAGTCTCTAGGTATGAAAATGTTGAAGATCATTAAAATAAATCTTTTGAGAAATTGTACAAATAATTAGAATCTAAATCAAAACATTTAGCATAACAAAATCATAAAATCACTGGTTTGAAAGTGATATACAAGAAAAGATTCAAGGTCTTATTAGAGCTTTTTAACTCATAAGATGTTCAAACAAATAGATGCTTCTTCAAAGCCATGTATTAGTTGATTCATTTTATTGTTGAAAATATGGAAAAGAGTCCTCTAGAAAGAAGTGATTAGAAGTGACTTTTTATTTATTCAAAAAGATATGCACTTATTTACATATAGAAAAGTAATGAAAACCCACAATATATTTTTAAGATTAGGAGGACGAAATTTTTGGAGGGAGCAGTCCAATAATTACCTCTATCTTGAGAGTAGCCATATTGATATTTTGGGGAAAAAAAATATGCCCCATGAAAATATAACATGGAGTATTTTTTTATCAATGGACATTCCTATAGGGGATGTTTAGCTTTACATTCTGGGAAGACATTGCTTCTTGCTGCTCGTTGTTCTTCCTAGTCTTTTATGTAGGTTTGATTTTTAGAGTGAGTGTACCTAGAAGGTTTCTTTCAAGGTGAGAATGGAGCATATTTTTGAGAGGAGAACTTCCTCTCATCACTCATTATTTTATTGGTTCTTATAGGAGTAGGGAATGCTACTATTGATATGTCAATTTGAGGGGTTACTATTACCAAAGAGAACTCCCACCTAGGTAAGTTCAACTTCCTTACTTCAATATTTCTATTATCATATTTTGTTACTTAGTGGAAAGTTAAGAGGTTCCCTAGTTACTTATTTTTAAATTTGGTCAAAAATAGGGCCCTAAGGTCCTCTTGCTAGGATCTATTTTCTTTCTAAAATTTCCCCCTATTGTAAGAATCTCTTTATGGGTCTAGAAAAACTAGTTCCTATAAGTGTGTTTTTTTTTCAATGCTTATTCAGTGAGTTGGGCTTTTTATGTTTCCTATAAAATCTTATAAAAACTCAAAAAAATAATTATATCCTATGCTACTATTATTACTGGATTTGGGGGCACCTGTTTTAAAAAATGTGTAGGTTCTTACCTCTCGTTTCACTGCTCCCTTGCTACTAACCTATTCTACCTTACGAAAAAACTCCCCGACAACGGCACAAAAAATGTTGGGAAAAATAGTGTCTTGAATAATTTACCTAATATTTAATTATCAACCGGGGCTAGTAGGCTTAGAGTTGCTACAAAATATATGTGAAGGTAGATAGTGTCGTAGTAATAAGCTAAAGATATTAAGTTGGAATTCTAAGGAAACAAAATTAATATCAAGCTATTTATAAATGTCCGGATATAAATAATATTATGACAATAAACTATTCTATCTGAGGAGATTGACTTTTAATTGATAAAATGACTATATTTAAAAATAATTTACAATAACTAGATAGAAACCATATATATACTAGCTAAATCATTCCAATTCCACTCTAAAGAAACAGTAATTTAAATGCTTTATTGAAGAGTAGCTACTCCATGCATATACTACTGTAATGTAAAACAAGAAATAAACCTACTTTAATGGTTGAATTCCACAACCTAAACTAATTTCTTAATTAAAAACCAACTAACATATTCTTAAGCAATTTCATGATGAAAACTGGAATAAATGAACTAGATTATAATTAATCAAAGAAATTCAATCTAGGAATCAAAAAGACTGTGTAGAAAAACTTGAAAGCTATCTTAAATGCAACCGGTTGCTATTTAATAGAACGAACCTACATGCTGAACATACTTTGAAATTGGAATCTATGCTACAAGAACATGAATGATTATAAAAACAAAGCTAAACAATTCATAAATAGAATTATACTAGTTGCAAGGGAAAATAACAAAACCTACTTAGGGATATAAAGACTCTATTTGTCGGGGGGGCCTCCTAGAAAACAGAGTTGAACTTCTTCTAACCGAACACAATCATATATAGCACAAGAATACTTTCATTAAGATAATAGGTAGTGTTACAAATTTTTTGAGATTCAACTGATCAAATAAAAGACAATGACTCAAACTCCAGATTGAGAGAGAGCCTCTAAAACTAAGACTCCAAACTCATTTTTAAATTGCATACATAATTTATATATATTCATTGTTCAATGGAAGCGAGCAATTCGACCCTTTAGTGGTTGAATACTCTTCAAGATAAAGCAATCATAATGGTGAATACATACATTAACAGTTAACAGATGATTGTTCCTCTTATTTCGCTGATTAGGTTCCTTCAAGCACGCAATGTGGTTCATACTTCAGTTCGAATCAAACCCTACATCAAGGTGTCACATAGGGATACCAGATAGGCACTTCTTCCATAATAATTCTAACGTTGAGATGCTAGCACATGGTGATGATGGTTTCAGGTCATTTTCATGCTTTTAACACACAAAAAAATGCTACCAAAAAACACGCAGTTGTTTGACAATTTGGATAGCAAGCTGGGAACGCGTTCCTTATGTTCAGATGAGCGCGTGTCTATTCATTAAGCCACCAAAAATACCATATAACCTATAGATAATAATACACATAGATTAATATAGCAAATGCACTCCGTATTAGGCCAAATTTAACCATTAAAACCATAAAATGATGATAATAAATAGAACTGACATAAGTCCTTATTTAATCATACCTGGAGCTTGAACATGGAGCTGCAAAGTGCAACAGACACTAAAAAGTATCAAAATATGTGTTGATATGAGAAGTATTGAACCCAAAAATAGTGACAAAATGGGGACCAACACATCTTAAGATGTTTTCCTTCTTCCTCTCGAACCGTCTTATGAGATTTTCATAAGACGTTTTCCTTTTTATATGACCTCTTGAGGGGATATTAATTAGATGACCCATAATTGTCCATAGGTTTCTTTTTTTGCCATTTTTGCATATGCAGGAGAATGTCCTTCCATGAGAGTGTTGAGATCTAGTTCAGCAGTGCCTCTGACTTCTTCAATTGTTTGTGTTTGAAATTGAGGGACTTCTCCCTCTTCAAGCACTGAAAGCACTTGTTCTTGTGGGATGCTCAATATTTCAAAATTGTTTCGATATGATGGTTCCTTCAGAAGCTACTCCATTTTCTTTCTATTTCTGCCTATAGGAGTTGCTACTTGTCCCCAATTCTACTCTTTGTCCACTGACTTTGTTTCCTTGATTTTTTGAGCTAGTTTTTTTAACTTGGGTCCATTGATCTCCATTTTATTTAACAATGTATTCCTCAAATTTTTTCTTGCAAGATCTCGCAAAATGCCCATAACCATGGAAAAATATGCATTTAAAGGGAAGTTGCTCATAGTCCATCTCTTGTACATAAGATCAATCTACTATTGTCAAATTAATAACTTCAGGGAGCCCTACCTCCAAATCCACTTCAACACAAATTATGGCACAAGTGTATTCATCTCTTCGATCAACCATATCAATTAATTTCCCCACAGTGTTTCCTATAGCTTGTAGGGATCCTGAATTCCAGCAATGGAGAGGAAGATGTGGCAACCTAACCCAAACAAGAACCAAAGAGGGGACATCTTAATTCGGATCAAAATCCAGAGTCCAATTGTTCAAGTAGAGCCCTTGAGGACCCATGAAATATGGCCATTTCTAAAGATTAAATTTCTATCAGCTGAATTTTCAAAGAGAAAAAGATAATATCCCTTACCTATCAAATTGTTGCAAATTCCTTCTGAGATGAAAGGTTTCTAGTTCCTTTGAACCCACCATGCATTTGTCTTAGGGGAGGGCCAAAGCCCAATGAACTAGCCAATGAGGCCCAGTTCAACAATATTTAGAGGTGGCAAGTTTGATCTACTGGAGGAATTATCGAGGGAATATTGTAAAGCTTCTTTACAGAAGATTGTTGGTTCTTAGTAATTTTCCTTTTGCTTCCTGAAGCTGCCAATCTCCTAAAGGAATTCAGTCTAGGGATAGGGGAGAAGCCCCCTCCATCTGCCATGACCTCAAAACAAATATGATATATCTCCAAGAGCCTACAGAGGCAAGAACTCTTGGCTCAAGGAATATAGACCCAGATGGAGACTCACCAGCGTTGAGAAACTTTTTTTCCTCATGCGATTGATTCACCAGGGAAAAGATCTTGGAAAAGAACCAAGAGAAAGGCTCTCAACATCCCCAAAACACCAAAATTAATAACTATGGCTCTTCAAGCTCCAATCTAGGGCAAGGAATTCTCCACCTAAGCCATAATCCAGTCGAAGCAACCACCAAAATGAGTTGAGAGCCGAGAGTTCAGAAAATCATTTTTGAATTCATATGGAAACATAATTGTTATTTAATTTTTTCACTTGTATAAATAATGTTATAATTTTAATCTATTGTTCATTTTATTTTATTACCAAAATTAAAATAGAAACATATTAACTAAAATATAATAAAAAATTACATATCACAATTATGATAATGAAAAAATATATAAAAGTATAGTAATTTTAATATATAATATAATTTTATTTAATAATCTAAAGAACTAACATGTTATTTTTATAATAAATAACAAAATATTATATTAAAATTTACTTAAATTATTTTAGTTTAAATCTTTTAACCAAATTTGAGAAGATCAAACAAGTTTTATTATGTCCCCGACAGGGGATATATATGAATTGTTTAGGTGAATTAATTTAGGAGGCAGGTTAAAAAATTTCACATTTCAAATGTTTTTGCTATAGTTTGTATCAATCTTTTTTTGGAGGATTATTTAAATTTGATTTATCTTGCTTCCTATTGGTCTATATAGGTTACATAGGCCTCGCACTTTGTATCCCAAGACCCAGCAGTGAGCTGACATAAGCAGAAAATGATCATTTTGTATCAAACATCTCAAAATACTTTGGACAGACTCTTGTTACAGTTAATTTCTTCAATTATCCAAAAAAACCATCAATGTCTTTTCAACATGCTATTAAAAAAATCCCACTTTTTTATTATTATTTATGTTCAGTTAATTACTTATATCCTAAAAAAAAACTTTAAATGTCTTTTCAACATGCTATTAAAGATATCCCTGTTCTTTTTTATTTTATTATTTATATATAGTACAGTAGAAAATAGATGTATGGGTGAAGTGGCAGTGGCCATAAATTGAGATTCAATAGGGTGTTTTCCTCATCACAAACTAATAGCCTTTTTTATTTTATTATTTATATATAGTACAGTATAAAATAAATGTATGGGTGAAATGGCGGTGGCCATAAATTGAGATTCAATAGCGTGTTTTCCCATCGCCAACTAATCACCTTGCAGTTCAAAAGTTGATAAACCTCTGCACTAAGCCCTAGGGCTTGACCTGACATTCGCTTTGCAATTCAAAAGTTGATGAACCTCTGTGCTAAGGATTGACCTGACATTTTCCTGCACAACAACAATAATTCTAATAAATGAGGTATGAATAGTGATTCCAATGAGCCAGCTTAGTTATGGAATTATTAATAACTGTAGTGTGGAAGAGACGGTGATAAATTCCATCTTTATTTGTTAGCTTTCCTATCGCTGGTAGTCTCAAAAACCCCTATCGAATAGATAGTCGGCATGTGATCGCCTACATATTATTTTGAAGATCGTTGCAATCTTTCATGTTTTCATTGTCTCTTTTATAATTCTCTGGATTCTAATTATATAAATCTCATGTCTTTCTGTTCCAATGAACGAAACCAAAGCCATCGAGCTCAGAGTCCTGAAAAGAAAAGATGGCCAAAACATGCTTAAATGCCATAAAATTTCCACAATCAAGACCTTTGAATGCCTTGCAATGTGGCAAGGATTGATATTTTCTTAATAAATTGATTAGAGTTGCAAATTCCATTGATTGATATTCTAGGGATTGGGAGAAATGAAATTTCCCCTTTTCTTTCCATGTATCCTTCTACTAGGTTCATCGCTTAGTTGGCTTGTACCTCTTATTTTTTAAGCTTTGTCTTAAGGTTTCTATCGATAATTGGGAATACTCTACATTGACAACAACATTCAATGTGTTGAAACCTGATTTTCCAGGAAACCCATTAATTATTTCTCACAACTGAGATAATGGTGAGTACCTAGGATGTACTGATATGAACTATCAATTTTCCATAAGAGATGGAGCTAACTACATTGACTTCTCTGTTCAGATAAAAAAATATGGTGTTCCTTTCTGCAGGGAATTGCCAAATCTTCTCAATGGCATAAATATCGTATCAAATTCATTGTTTTATCCATATCGCATATCAATGATACCAGGAATCGAAGAAAGTGACTCTAGCATGTTTACGTTTGATCTCACATCGAGGGAAATTCAAAGCTTTACGTGCAAGCCTGGTTTCCATTAAGCTGATTGAAGCAAGAAAAATTATATAAAATATCTCCTTTATTCACCTTTTAACCTCGGAATATTTCAGTAGGCAAGTTTTATATTCTATATGACAATTTCCAGATGCCATAGTATATTTGATTTCTTTAATTTTGGTGTGGGAATGGTATGAAACCTAGTTTTTAAATAGCTATTAAATTAAGATACCATATAAGGTTAAATATATATTTTTATTTAACATTGATAAGTTCTGGTTTTAGATTTTAGATACTCTACCTCTACTATACACCCCTGTGAAACTTCTACGCATCCTATCCTTCTTATCGCTTTGGAGAATTGCTTAGTAAACGATCTACATCACTTGATTTTCTCAGATGAGAAATGTTCATGTCTGAGCACGTGGTGGCTACAACAAGCGATGGATGTATCTATTGATGTCTTTAGTCTCCTCAGTGTAATGTGGTAAAGAATCAGATGTCTAGAATTGCCCATTGACAACAGTTCATTCACATTGCAATCCACATTGCTCAAGAGTTTCAGGTGAATAATATATAATTATTCAAAGAAACTTGTTCAATATGGGTGGATTGGTAATGGCAAAAAAATGATAATTTTTATTCGTCCTGCATGGTGAAATTATTTTAGTTCGACCCAGTCATTATGTTAGAATTTCATCATTAAGATAGCATTATATTAGGATATTTAACTGAGATAATAACCATCACAGTAATCAAACACAAGAGATAATGAACGTAGTGTTTATCCTCAAGGAAACCATAAATGGTGAAAACCCCGTAACTTCCTCAAAGATAGAATCAACACCAAACGTAGAACCCAAAATAGTAAGTGATCTCCTGACAGCAGTAACCTTCTTTCTATCTAGCCCCAGTGTCTTCTCCTTCCTCAACTATGTGCTACACTTGAGTGTGTATGAGTTTTGTGATAAATATAGAGTCCATCTCTCTATTTATACTAATCCTGACATGACTATAACCCTACTAGGGCCAACCTCACTAGGAGAGTCTAATAACCCTAGTGCACCGGAACTGCGGGGACTTTAATGCTTAGACAAGAGGAGGGTTACCCACAATAACTTGACATGACTTGTTTAGATTATAGACTTCCCGGAATAAGCATCGGGGTATGACATGACTTAAATACATCCAAGAATAAACATTGGGTTACAATATATAAGAAATACAAGTGAAATACATTCCGAAGTTACATATACATCAACACTCCCTCTTAATTAGGAAGGTATTATTTTGACACAATTTTCAGCACAAGTCTTCTTCTCTATATCTTCTGGATCATCATCGAATCTTTGTCATCTTCAATTCTTATTCATCTTCAAGTCATATTCTTCTTCAAGTCATTTTCATCATCGGATCCGAATCATCACTTAATCTAGATCATCACTTGACATCATCACTGGATCTGGATCATCACTGGATCTGGATCATCACTGGATCTAGATCATCACTCGATTTGGATCATCATTGTTGGATCATCATCACTGGATCTAGATCATCATCACTTGATTTGGATCATCACTGGGTCATCATCACAGGTGCTATCTCTTTATTCTTCTCATCATAGGAACCTATATAGGGCCAATCCTTTTTAATACTGGATGTATCATCACAGAGCTAGTCCTTTTTCATACTAGATGTGGCATCACAGAGCTAGTCCCTTTTCATACTAGATGTGGCATCACAGAGCTGGTCCTTTTTCATACCAGATGTTGAACCTACTCAGAGCTAGTCCTTTTTCATACTAGATGAGTCTTCACAGAGCTAGTCCTTTTTCATACTAGATGTGGCATCATAGAGCTGGTCCTTTTTCATACTAGATGTGGGACCTACTCAGAGCTAGTCCTTTTTCATACTATATGATTCTTCACAGAGCTAGTCCTTTTTCATACTAGATGTGGCATCACAGAGCTATTCCTTTTTCATACTAGATGAGTCTTCACAAACCTAGTCCTTTTTCATAATGGATGTGTCTTCGCAGAGCCAACCCTTTTTCATGCTGGAAGGAACCAATCCTCTCACCATGCCACAACTCTTACATTTGACCATGGAAGGAACCAATCCTTTCACCATGTCAGAAGGCCACAACACTTATATCTGACCATGGAAGGTACCAATCCTCTCACCATGTCAAAATGGCATAGTAGTTACATCTGACCATGGAAGGAACCAATCCTCTCACCATGTTAGAAGGGCTCAGCACAGACACATCACTTCCTCTTGGGAGGAATCTAAATCTGGAGAACACCAAGCTTCTCCCTGAAGTACTCAAACTTCACCCTATCCAATGGCTTAGTCAACACATCAACTATCTGTTCATCCATCGCAACATACTAGAGCTTCACTACTCCTCTCTGCACCATATATTTGATATAATGATACTTGATCTCGATATGCTTCAACTTGTCATGGAATACTGGATTCTTTGACAACTTTACACAACTCTGGTTGTCACAGTATATACAAGTAGCATCTAACTAGAGATCAAATAAATCAGACAGTAGCTTCCTCAGCCATACTTTCTCACAACTAGCTGAATAGGTTGCAACATACTCTGCTTCAGCTGTACTCAATGCCACACAGGATTGCTTCCTGCTAAACCACAAGATCACTCCTGATCCCATACTGAAGCAACACCCTGAAGTGATCTTCCTATCGATGGCACTTCCTACCAAATATGAACCAGCATAACCCTCTAGGTTAATCCTTTGATCAGTCTTATACTTGAGCCCATAATCAACCGTACCTTTTAGGTACCTCAGAATATGCTTTGCAATAGTCAAGTGAATATGTCTCAGATTTGTCAAGTATTGGCTCAAGGTGTTGACAGCAAAGCCAATATCGAGTCTCATGTTTGTCAGGTACATCAAGGACCCAATCATTTGATGATACATCATGGCATCAACTGTCTCTAATGAAGCATCACTCAATAGATTCAGATTTGATGCAATAGGTGTGGTTCATTCCTTGCATTCCATCATCCCAAATCTCTGTAGGATCTCTACTACATACTTCCCTTGTCCAAGGAAGATTCCATCTATAATCTGCCACACCTCCATACCTAGAAAATAATGCATCATACCCAAGTCCTTCATTTCAAACTTAGCAGAAAGATTTCTCTTGTTATCAGCAATCAACCCATCTATACCTGTCACAAACATATCATCTACATATAGTAGAAGCATCACTGGGTTGCCATCTTCAACCTTGTAGTAAAGGTTGGAATCTACTTTACTCTTGGTAAAGCCCAAACTGGATAGAAATCTATCAATTCTATCGTACCATGTCCTGGGTTCCTGTTTCAAACCATATGGGGATTTCTTCAATCTACACACATGAGACTCCCTATCATGAGTCTCAAAACTGAGTGGTTGCTCCACATACACTTCCACTTCTACTACACCATTCAAGAAAGCAGTCTTGACATCCATTTGGTGTATCTTCCATTTCATCACTGCAGCCAGAGCAAGTACCGATCTGATGGAAGTGTATATGGCTACAGGTGCAAAGGTTTCTTCATAGTCTATTCCTTCTTTCTATGAGAAACCACGAGCAACAAATCTTACTTTATATTTCTCTATGCTACCGTCTGCAGCATGCTTGATCTTGTATATCCATTTGGAAGTTACAACTGACTTCTCTTCTGGTCTTGGGACAACATCCCAAACATCATTCTTCATGATCGATTGATACTCTTTGATCATCGCATCCTTCCATTCTTTTCGTTTTGCCGCTTCTTCATATTTGGAAGGTTCTTTATCAATAAAATCACATAGTAATGCTAGATAACTAAAACAGGATCTAGTCCTCTTTCTTTTCTGAGATTCTCTTCTAGAACCCCATATATTTCTACACCTTGGATAATCTCTCATACCCAATTAGGTTTCCTCTTATGAGGATTATTCTTCTGTGGTGGATCTATAGGTCTTTCTGGTTCTTCAAATTCTCAAAATTCTTCTTGAGTTTCCTCATTCATGATTGTATCATGAATTTTGGGAGCTTCTGCTTCTTCAGGTTCTTCAACATGTTTATTTCTGTATTTGATGTAGGCTGAATCTTTGTCAAATGTTACATCCCTGCTGATGTCAATATTCTTGAACCCTAGGAAATATATTCTGTAAGCCTTTGAGCTTTCAGAGTATCCCACAAATATACCCTTCTTTCTTGAAGGATCTAATTTTGTTCTCTTCTCTTTTGGAATGTGTATGTACACAGGACAGTCGAATATTATGAGATGGATGACTTCTGGCTTCTTGAGGAAGAAGACTTCTTCAAGAGTCTTATTCTCGAGTACTCTATGTGGAGTATGGTTCTGTACATACATTGTTGTTCTGGCTGATTCTGCCCAAAGATGCATAGGAAGATCTTGATCATGAAGCAGAGCTCTTGCAGCTTCCATGATCGTTCTATTGTTCCTTTCTGCAATTCCATTCTGTTTTGGATTATAAGGGGTGGACAACTCCCTCTTAATCACTGAGTCTTTACATAGTTCTTTGAACTCATTTGAAGTGAATTCTCTGCCATTGTCTGATCGAAAAGTATTGATCTTGTTTCCAGTGTGGTTCTCAATCAAGGTTTTGAATTCCTTGAACTTGCTGAACACTTCATCTTTATTCTTCATGAAGTAAATCCATTTCTTCCTAGAAAATTCATCAATAAAAGAAACATAGTACACATACCCACTTAGTGAGCTTGATGACATTGATCCGCATACATTGGAGTGGATGATTTCCAAGATTCCTTTTGCTTTTCTCTCACTACTTGGAAATGTCTTCTTTTTGTTCTTTCCTTTCACACATCCTTTGCAGACCCCTTCATGTTTTGCTTGAATTTTTGGAAGACCTTCAACATATTTTCTTGTAAGTGGTAGTGCTCTGTAATAAACATGTGCAAGCCTTCTATGCCAAAGTTCATTTGGTTCTACTGTGTCATGAACCAAAGCTTGATCTAGTTGGCCCTTCAACTTGTATAGACCTCCTTCTTGTTCTCTAGTCACTATTGCATTGTCAAAAGTCTTTCCCTTTGGCCACATAAGAACTTGGCCATCTACAAAAGAAACCCTCATTCATTTTGCATCCAATGTAGATATGGAGAGGAGGTTCTTCTTTAGTCCTAGAACAAATAATACATTCTTCATCTCAAAAGACTTTCCAGAGTCTAGTTTATAGGAGGATTCACCACTACCTTTTATTGGATACTGGTAGTCATCCCCAAGTTTCATCTTGTGAGGTGACTCATGTTCAGATAGCTTCACAAATGATTCTTTGAATCTCGTCATGTGCTTGTAAGCACCACTATCTATGAGCCAATCATTGCTTCCATGTGAAAAAGTTCCCGTGAGAGCGGAGATCTGTTCGACACTGAGAGGGGGGTGAATCAGTGTAAAGCAATTTTAGAACTTTTCTTAACTTGTCACAATTAACTACCAATTCATCACTACATAATCATTTCATAAACATATTCCACTTCATCATTCACATATCATAAGCATTTGAACCATCAAGAACCATAACACAAAAGAACACAACACCATATAATTTTGTAATCTTCTGGTATTAGTTTTGGTCCGTCTACAACTTTGAGGTAAAATCAACACCTACTTATATGTAGAGAACCTACTCTGCATCCATAACCCTGCCCGGTTTTCTTAGACCATGCTAAGAAGGGTTTGAGGTATCCTAACCTCAAAGACAAGAAAAGATTTCTTTTACAATTAAATCTCATTGTCACATCAACATCACTTGTCTCTTAAATCTATTTTGTTGTTGGTCAGTACTATTGATCATCTAATCATCACTATTGTCAACATTGCTGCAACACACTTTTCAATCTTCTCTTGCTTATTCAATAGATCTGGGCTCTGTACTAAACATATCACTGAGCATACTCAGCATATCACTAATCATGTCAAGTTAAGCATATCTCTTTAGCATTATGGACTGTGATCCTTCAATCTTCAATCTTGTTCAATCTCTGATGCTCATCCTCTTCACTATTGATCATCCTTCACTGCTGCTAATCAACCCATCGACAATTGCTCATATTGATCATCATCTCTACTACTCAAGGTTCATGCCAATCACATCTAGTCTATTCTTATCATCAAGTTAGGAATTTTTCTCCCTAAACTGTGCATCATCCTTATACTTCATTAATAGCTTCTGGGGCTGTTATCTTCATGCTTGTCAACCTCTATGCATAGATTTGTGTATGCTTGCAATGTGTGTGTTCTAGGAAGACATTACAAAACATATCTACAAATATTCCAAACATCAACCCAGTCATATTATACTGATATTCCAAGGTTAGATTCCATGAGTGAACCAGCATTCACATAAATCATGTATGCATATACATTGCACCTCAGCTGTACTTAAATTACCTTATTCAACTTAAATCAGAGCTTAACCAGAAGAAGCAACTTGCAAGCTTTCAGATGCCTTAGGCTTGATTACCTTGTACATACTATTTCAACATACTTCAAAGTTAACATACCTGGGACATGCTTCTTCAATTGTTCGAGTGTGAGTACACCATAGATAGCTCTGCTTTGGATGCCTTGAAATGTGTATAACCTTCAACCTTGAGTTAAGAAGACCTTCTTCAAAGGACTGTCATCATTAACCCAGATGTGTGTTTGCCATGCAAGGTGAACTCAACCATTGTCATACTCTGACATACACAGATTGTATATTAACTAAGATTGTTATGAACACTGTCAAACAGCCCTAAACCATGTCAGACCTTGGTCAAGACTATCACCAATTTGGGACTGTGGAAGGATATCAGTCACCATCCATCTCTAGCAGCATTCAGACTTGTATGCATATGCTAAGGAAGAATCCAAGCCTAGCACTGTCACTCTCTAATAAATATCGGACAAGCCTTCCAAGTACCAACTTCTTTTCTAAAAGAATTCTTCAACAACTCAGTACTCAAGAAACTAATGTTTATGAGTGGGTCTATAATTTCTGAGTCTGTTGTCAATCTTATCTTTGTTCTAATTTGATAATTCTATCTTAGAAATTCTAGTAATCCTGAGTGATCTTCCCACTCATCCTAGAAACTGACATGTTCCAAAGCTTCAAGCAATAATGAATATACAGAACCATCATACATACCACTCAGAATTGTGCCAAACCTTTTCTCCAAGAGCCAGCATTAGAACAAAGTTTGAACTTGTTTTGATCACTGTACAAAACTTTACTGCTGTCTCAAAGATTGAATACACAGAAGGATCCAAACTTCTCTGTGGGTAGCCCTGTGATCATATTTTTCACACTATGACATTTAAATCTGAAAATCTTAACCAAGTACTGTGACTCTCCTTGCAATACTGCTATCATTTAGACTGTGTTCATCCCAACCAAAGTCTGATCTAGGTCTGCATCAAACTTGGACTGTTGAATTCAAACTCATGACTGTTTGACCAAAATATCTCTATGGAAAATAGGCTGTACACAACAAACAAACAAAAATTTTACTACTACCTTTGAGTTCTCCTCTAGTACACAACCCTTGACCTCTTAACTACTGCAAACTAAGACTATGGAAAGTATATGCTGGTCAAAACATGTTTAAAACTTGGACTGTGTAAAGACATCAAAATTCAGACTGTATGCTAAGAAGGAGCAGTAGTAACAATGCAAATTCAAGACTGTAATGAGCTAGTAGAATTCCAAGCAAGTCCAAAATGGACTGTTGTTGGCTGCCTGAAAATTCGGTAGTCTGTTGCTATTCAAAAAGGGAGAAAGAACTAATGCAATAATAATTCGGAATTCTTCTGCTGCCACGTGTTCTACTGCTAAATTTCAGACTGCTCCTAAACTCTACAATTTAGGGTCTGCTGCTGCCCTTGAAATTTCCTCAGTCAAAGTTTTCCTACTGCTGCTGCCCCCGAAATTTAATGCTCCTTCTCCGATCCTTCTCCAAAAAATGCAGACTGCTCCTTCTAAAATTCCTCAAAGCTATACACTTTTCACACTTCCAAAATGATGGCACGACTTGGGTATTTATACACATTTTTCACATTATTTTTATTAGTCGACCTGTCATGTTTGTAATTTTTATTTTTAATTTTTGTTATGGTTTTATTCATTTGTTTATTTTTATTTTTGATGGGCTGACCTTATAAGACGAAGGGAAAAATGGGCTCTAAATTTTGTTCATCACAGATCTATTGTCAAGGATCATTATACCACATTGTGAGTGGGTTTCAAGGCCTACATCAACGGCTTCCACACCAAGGTTTAAGGAGGAACAAAAAAAACCACATTAAGAGAAGTGACTTCAACACCAAGGTTACCACAAACCCACCACTTAGAAGATACCACCAAGAGGCCAAGAGCTTCTTTACCAATAAGTAAGATGGACTTTTCAACCAAAGACTTCATGTCAACCTAAGTGAGGGCTTCAATCATGGGATTGTTCATACTTTAATTCGAGTTTTCCATTAAATGAAATTAATCAATATAGTGGGAAATTCCAAGGGTTTTATTTTTTTTCTCCTCATCCACAAGCATACCAAAACCCAAGGTGTCCCCACACAACATCTTCACCCCTCCTTCAAAGGTACAAGGACAATCATACGTGTGTGGGTGCCTTCATCATGCAATTTAAAAAATGTGGGTCCAAAGGATTCTTCATCAAGAAAGAAGCATCATGGGCTTCTTTAACCATGTTAGCCATGTAAGGGGACCTCTATGGGTCAAGATCAATCATGACATCACTTGTGGGGTTGCCAAACCTTCTCTTAGGGTACCATGTCACCATCATAGCATGAATGACCATAGAATGGGTCATTAATTCTTCTCCAACCCATCTAAGGATTCTCCATAGTCTGCAAGGGCTTCAGGACCATCTCCAGGGTCTTTGACACCATTAGCAGGGTCTTCAACATCTTTGACAAGGTGGTTTCATCAAGATCCAGCCTTATGGATACAGGGACCTTGTCAACTAGGTACAAGGTGCTTCAAGGCAAAAACCTACTCTGTAAGGGGTCCAAGGCACTACAAGTGGGACTTGGTGGCATCAATGACATCCTGTGGGGCCACTGTAAGTCCATGTTGGCATCAATGATCCTGTGGGGCCACTACATGTCCATATTGGCATCAATGACAATTTCATCAATAATCTCCCCCTTTGTCATTGATGACAACAACTCATGCTCCCCCTATGAGCATCCTCCCCTTTTGTCTTCATCTCTCCCCCTTTGGCATCAATGGAAAAGGGTGTCCACATACCTGTGTCTGAAATATCTGATCACTGGTCACTGCTCCCCCTGTCAATATGCACAATCCTAGGACCTGTGTGTATGCCTAGAGTAACCATCCTTTCTCCTTTGAGTTCATTCTACAGCCTCATGAACTCAAGGTGTGTTATGGGATTTGAGAGACCTTACACTTGGCTTGCCATATGGTAGCCATCCTTCTTGCTCTGATCAACCTCTCCTATCTGCAACTGCTCAGTCTTCCTCATCCATACTTGCTTCTTGACATCTGTCCTTTGAGCATTTGTTCCTTCATTTGCACTGGCTTTCCCTGATGAGCTGTATAGGAAGTTTCTCAAGGGTTGTTTCTGTGTACTCCCACAATATTGAGCTTTGTGCCCAAGGCCGCTGCACCTATAACACCTCATCATATGACAATATACAACAATGTGACCAACATTGTTGCATGTACAACACCTGACTGAGCTATTGGAACTTCCAACACTTCTTTGATCAGCTTCATTTCTCCATGCTTGAGCGTATCCCTGACTGTAGGCATTTGTCTTTTGATCTTCAAATATTCTGGTTGATGTTTATGAAGGAATCCTTATTGGCTGACTTCTTTGACTTGCACATTCTTGGGATTTGTGGCCAAACCTATTGCGGGTGTAGCATCTCAATGTGTGATGTGTGGCAGCAACATGTCCAACTTGATTACATTTCCAACACCTAACTGATTCATTGGGGCTACCAGCCCTTCTTCTTCCACAGAATCTACAATCCATAGCCTAATGACCAAAGTTAGAACAAAAATAACAATAACCATTGAAGCCACTTTCATACCTGGGTCTTGGAGTTGTTTCTTTTATGAAGTTGCTTTGAGGAATAAACCTTTCTCCTTGTTTCATCTTTGAACTTCCAAAATCCTTTTTGTCATGTGCAGGTGCATGAGGAGTAGCTTTGGACGTTGATGGACCTACTTCTCGAGTCTTCATAGACCAAGTGTCATCTTCATATTTTTCTTTGCTCTTCTTGTAACCAAGACCAGTTTTGTCGAGTGGATATCTTTGGCAATCTAAGATCTTATCTAGGATGATTGAATTGTCCTAGAACTTGACCAAGGCTTCATTCTTCTTACCTTTCTTCCTGAGACCAACTACCTCCATTTCCAACTTTTGGACTATCTCCTCCTTTTCTTCCAGCTGACTCTTCAGGATTTCTTTTGTCCTCTTGGATTCCTCCAACTGAGTGTTCAGATCATGATTGACCTCTCTAGTTTCTTCAAGCTCTTGATCAGGCTTTTCTAATTCTTCCTTTTGACTGATCAATTCAGTCGTTAATTTTTCAACTTCAGCATCCTTGTCTTTCATTTGATCCCGCAACTCTTTGTCCTTGTCTTTGAGCTTTACAAGCAACACTTTCATTGACATGGTCTTCTACTAATATTCATTCAAGGAGTCCAAGTTTTTCTTTTTGAACTTCATGAAATCACTCTGGTTCAAATTTACTATGTTTAGGAACCAATTGGCTCTGAGATCAATATTTAGCTACGTGAGATGTATCTCATGTGCAGCCTTTAATATCCCTTCATCATCTTCTGCAAGAACCTTCTCAAATTCATTACATAAGCTATCATTATAATCACAAGATTCCATACCTTTACTAGAGTCCTCTTCCTGTTTGTCTTCTTCTTGATTGAGTTATTCTGGGGGCTTGTCTTCTGATTCTTGATCTATCTTTTCGGGTTCTGGTCTTTCCTTTCGATACTCACTCTCCAACTTGAACCATAGGTATTTTTCCAAAGTGTACTCTCCTACACTTTCCTTCACTAAGCTGGGAAGTCTATCCATGAGGAACTTCAATTCTATAGTGCTATCCTTCTTTGCTTCCTTCAGTGCAGCTGATTTTCCTTTCTTGTTTGATGGAGCGGGTGGATTGATAACAATTTCCCAAATACCAAACTTCTTTAGATAAGCCTTCATTTTGCTCCTCCAAATGAAGTAATATATAATATCAAGTATAGGCACGTCATTACTTGATGACTCTTTCTTTTCCTCCATTGCATCTAAGGATCTCCTTCAAGCTTGCTAGGCTTGTGACGATGGCCAGCTCTGATACCAATTGTTAGACATTGAGAGGGGGGTGAATTGGTGTAAAGCAATTTTAGAAATTTTCTTAACTTGTCACAATTAAATACCAATTCATCACTGCATAATCATTTCAGAAACATATTCCACTTCATCATTCACATATCATAAGCATTTGAATCATCAAGAACCATAACACAAAAGAACACAACACCATGTAATTTTGTAAACTTTTTGTATTAGTTTTGGTCCGGCTACAACCGTGACGTAAAATCAGCACCTAATGATATGTACAACACCTACTCTTCATCCAGGACCCTTCCTGGTTTTATTAGACACTTCTAAAAAGGGTTTGAGGTATCCTAACCTCAAAATCAAGACAAGCTTGCTTTTACAATTAAAGCTCATTGTCACATCAACTCATCAATCACATCAACATCACTTGTCTCTTCGATCTGTTCTGCTATTGGTCTGTACTGTTGATCATCTAATCATCACTCTTGTCAACACTGCTGCAACACACTTTTCAATCTTCTCTTGCTTATTCAATAGATCTGGGCTGTGTAATGAACATATCAGTGAGCATGCTCAGCATATCACTGATCATGTCAAGTTAAACATATCTCTTTAGCATTATGGACTGTGATCCTTCAATCTTCAATCTTGCTCATTCTCTGATGCTCGTCCTCTTCACTGTTGATCATCCTTCATTGCTGCTAATCAACTCATCGACAGTTGCTCATATTGACCATCAGCTCTACTGCTCAAGGTTCATGCCAATCACATCTAGTCTGCTCTTATCATCAAGTTAGGGCATTCATCTCCCTAAACTGTGCATCATCCTTATACTTCATCAATAGCTTCTGGGGATTTTATCTTCATGCTTGTCAACCTCTATGCATAGATTTGTGTGTGCTTGCACTGTGTGTGTTCTGGGAAGACACTACAAAACATATCTACAAATATTCCAAACTTCAAACTAGTCATATTATACTGATATTCCAAGGTCAGATGCCATGAGTGAACCAGCATTCACATAAATCATGTATGCATATACATTGCACCTCAGTTGTACTTAAATTACCTTAGTCAACCTAAATCAGAGCTTAACCAGATGAAGCAACTTGCAAGATTTCAAATGCCTTAGGCTTGATTACCTTGTACATACTATTTCAACATACTTCAAAGTTAACATACCTGGGACATGCTTCTTCAATTGTTCGAGTGTGAGTACACCTTAGATAGCTCTTCTTTGGATGACTTGAAATGTGTATAACCTTCAACCTTGAGTTAAGAAGACCTTCTTCAAAGGACTGTCATCATTAACCCATATGTGTGTTTAGCGTGCAAGGTGAACTCAACCACTATCATACTCTGATAGGCACAAACTATATATTAACTAACACTGTTATGAACACTGTCAAATAGCCCTAAACCATGTCAGACCTTGGTCAATACTGTCACCAATTTGGGACTGTGGAAGGATATCAGTCACCATCCATATCTAGCAGCATTCAGACTTGTATGCATATGCTAAGGAAGAATCCAAGCCGAGTACTGTCACTCTCTAATAGATATCAGAAAATCCTTCCAAGTACCAACTTCTTTTCTAAAAGAATTCTTCAACAACTAAAAACTCAAGAAACTAATGTTTATGAGTGGGTCTATAACTGCCCAGTCTCTTGTCAATCTTATCTTTGTTCTAATTTGATAATTCTATCTTAGACATTCTACTAATCCTAAGTGATCTTCCCTCTCATCCTAGAAACTGACATGTTCCAAAGCTTCAAGCAATAATTAATATACAAAACCATCATACATACCACTCAGAATTTTGCCAAACCTTTTCTCCAAGAGCCAGCATTAGAACAAAGTTTGAACTTGTTTTGATCACTGTACAAAACTTTACTGCTGTCTCAAATCTTGAATACACAGAAGGATCCAAACTTTTCTATGGGTAGCGCTGTGATCATCTTTTTCACACTATGACATTTAAATCTGACTGTCTTAACCAAGTACTGTGACTCTACTTGCACTGCTGCTGTCATTTATACTGTGTTCATCCCAACCAAAGTATGATCTAGGTCTGCATCAAACTTGGAATTTTGACTTCAAACTCGTGACTATTTGACCAAAATATCTCTGTGGAAAATAGGATGTACACAACAAACAAACAAAAAACTTTACTGCTGCCTTTAAGTTCTCCTCTAGTACACAACCTTTGACCTCTTGACTACTGCAAACTCAGACTATGGAAAGTATATTCTGGTCAAAACATGTTTAAAACTTGGACTATGTAAACATATCAAAATTTGGACTGTATGCTAAGAAGGAGCAGCAGTAACAATGCAAATTCGGGACTGTAATGAGCTGGTAGAATCCCAAGCAAGTCCAAAATGGACTGTTGTTGGCTGCCCAAAAATTTGGGACTATTTCCTCATCCTTCACAAAATTCATGAGTCTGTTGTTGCTCAAAAATGGAGAAAGGACTGCTGCAATAATAAATCAGAATTCTTCTGTTGCCACGTGTTCTACTGCTAAATTTTGGACTGCTCCTAAACTCTGCAATTTCGGGTCTGCTGCTGCCCTTGAAATTTCCTCAGTCAAAGTTTTCCTACTGTTGCTGCCCCCAAAATTTACTGCTCCTTCTCTGCTCCTTCTCTGAGAAATGCAGACTACTCATTCCGAAATTCCTTAGAGCTATACAATTTTCACACTTCCAAAATGATGGCACGACTTGGGTAATTATACACATTTTTCACATTATTTTTCGGAGCTGACCTGTCATTTTTGTAATTTTTATTTTTAATTTTTGTTATGGTTTTATTCATTTGTTTATTTTTATTTTTGTTGGGATGACCTTATAAGAGGAAGGGAAAAATGGGCTCTAAATTTTGTTCATCACAGATCTATTGTCAAGGATCATTATACCACAATGTGAGTGGGTTTCAAGGTCTACATCAATGGCTTTCATGCCAAGTTTTAAGGAGGTACAAAAAAACCACATTAAGAGAAGTGACTTCAACACCAAGGTTGCCACAAACCCACCACTTAGAAGAGACTACCAAGAGGCCAAGAGCTTCTTTACCAACAAGTAAGATGGAATTTTCAACCAAAGACTTCATGCAAGCTGAGTGAGGGCTTCAACCATGGGCTCCTTCATATTTTAATTTTATTTTACCATTAAATGAAAGTAATCAATATAATGGGAATGTCCAAAGGTTTTATGATTTTTCTCCTCATCCACAAGCATACCAAAACCCAAGGTGTCCCCACACAACATCTTCACCCCTCCTTCAAAGGTACAAGGACCATCATATGTGTGTGGGTGCCTTCATCATGCCATTTAACAAATGTGGGTCCAAAGGATTCTTCATCAAGCAAGAAGCATCATGGGATTCTTTAACCACCTTAGCCACGCAAGGGGACCCCTATGTGTCAAGATCCATCATGACATAACCTGTGGGGTTGCCATACCTTCTATTAGGGTACCATGGCACCATCATAGCATGAATGACCATAGAATGGGTCATTAATGCTTCTCCAACCCATATAAGGCTTCTCCATATTTTGCAAGGCTTCAGAACCATCTCCAGGGTATTCAACACCATCAACAAGGTCTTCAACATCTTCAACAAGGTGGTGGCATCAAGATCCAATCTTGTGGATACATGGACCTTGTCAACTGGGTACAAAGTGATTCAAGGCACAAACCTACTCTATAAGGGGTCCAAGGCACTGCAAGTGGGACTTGGTGGCATCAATGACATCCTTTGGGGCCACTGCAAGTCCATGTTGGCATCAATGATCCTGTGGGGCCACTGCAAGTCCATGTTGGCATCAATGACAATTTCATCAACAAGATCAGTACATATTCTTCCTCACTTGAAGAATCATCACTTTCTTATCTGATTCTCTTTGTAGAAGGTTCATCATCCTCTGCAGCATGAGCATGATGTCTTCTCTTATTTCCCTTCTTTTTTAGGTTTCTTTTGTTAGGGTAGAATTTGGATATGTGGCCTTTCTCATCACATGTGTAAGATCTAATAGTAGTCAGATCTTTTCTCAAGTGTGATATCTTACCTTTGGAGTGATGATGGATCCTTTTGGTTTTCTTGGAGTGAACCATGAGAGCTTGATCTTCACTTCCCATCTTTTCTTCTTGAGCTGCTATCTGAGCTTCTTCTTGAGGGAATTCTACCCACAGTCTATAGAACTTGACTAACTTCTTTTTGGCATAGATCCCTAGAATGAAAGAGTCCCATGATCTAGGGAGACCATTCAAGGTAGTCATCACAATATCTTCATTTTCCACTTCTTCATCTACTACTTCCAGCTGCTCCTTGATCTGAGAAACCCTTGTAAAGTAAGACTGAATAGCCTCAGCATTGTGAATCTTCACATTCTTCAATTGGTTTCTTAGAGTCATCTTCCTGTTTATGTTCTTCCCTTAAAACAATTTGGTTAGGGTATCAAACATAGCTTTAGGTGTCTTGACGGAGGACACTTATGGTATGAGGTGATCCTTGAGAGAATCAGCGATGATTCTCTTTGCCATAACCAACTTCTTATTATGCAAGGCCTTAGCCTCATCTCCCTCTGGAACTGGAACCTCCTCATTGATAGAGGAGTACAAGTCATTTTCTTCCAGGACCAGGGAGATCCTATACTTCCACGCTCAGAAGTTATTATCTCCCTCAAGCTTTTCATCAAGCTTGGTATGATGAGACATCTTAAAATGAGAACCTCAAATGGAAATACAAAATATTTAGATCTTAGCAGGTCAAGATGTCAGATCTAGATTTGGAGTTGAAATCCTGCAGTGTTGGTTTAGTAGCAAATTAGGGTTTTGCTTTTTCAGAGTTTTGTCCAACCAAATGCTTTGTATTTGATCCCTAACGTTGATTTTTGGGAGGAGATCAATCTATGCCAGGGTTCATTGAAAAATTCCTCTTCTGTGAAAATCCCTAATTTTCGGAAGCAGTGTTGGGTCCAAAACTGAAAAACCTCAGAATTGGATTCTCCTTCGACAGAAATATGCGCCCTAAGGAGGAGAGTTATTCCACCTTAATTTTGCTGAAAATATGTGGAGGAAGGTCCACAAAATAGGAATCCCTAGTTCCCACATCTGCACAGTGTCTTGTTCTCAGGTTAGCTCTGATACCATGTTGGAATTTCATCATTAAGCTAGCATTATATTAGGATCTTCAACTGAGAGAATAACAAGCACAACAATCAAACACAAGAGACAATGAACACAATTTTTATCCTTGGGGAAACCATAAATGGTGAAAGCCCCACAACTTCCTCAAAGATAGAATCAGCACCAAAACTAGAACCCAAAACAGTAAGTGATCTCCTGACAGCAGTAACCTTCTTTCTATCTAGCCCCAGTGTCTTCTCCTTCCTCAACTATGCGCTACAATTGAGTGTGTATGAGTTGTGTGATAAACAAATAGTCCAGCTCTCTATTTATACTAATCCTGACATGACTAAAACCCTACTAGGGCCGACCTCACTAGGAGAGTCTAATAACCCTAGTGCCCCGGAACTGCGGGGACTTTAACCCTTAGACAATAGGAGGGTTACCCACAATGACTTGACATGACTTGTTTACATTATAGACTTCCCGGAATAAACATCGGGGTATGACATGACTTAAATACATCCCGGAATAAACATCGGGTTACAATATATAAGAAATACCAGTGAAATTCATTCCAAAGTTACATATATGTCAACACATTAGGAGAAATTATTTGAGTTCTCCTAACTCATTGTGGCATTATTGATTTAGTTTTGCAGACATAAAAATTCAGAGGTTTTTTGTTTGTGTTGTAATGGGTTAATGTTATACATTTCAAACTAAGTTTTGTTTTTTTAAGATTCAATTATAATTATAAATACCATGCCATGGATTTTTTCAGGACCCATTTTGGTGGTGGAAGGTATGAGTGATAAAAAAACCTTCCCAATCTCAATAAGTAAATTCTGGTAAAGCTGCTTTTATATAAGTTAATTCTAGTATATTTTCATTTTGGATGAACCATATCATTCATGAATTAAAACAGCAAGATAAAAAACAAAAGAAATTCTATCAAATTCTATCAACTGGAGATGGGAGCAACCACAATAATGGTTTGGATAGCACAGTGTCCAGCGTAGATGGTTTAGATCCTTTTGGTACAGACATGTCTTTTCTCATATAGGTTATATAAAGGCCACAACTATTTATATGAGTATTTATTGATTAGCAATGATATCGGTAGAGTGACGCGCTAGTGGTGGCGAGCTACAACCTAAGCACCTTGTTTTCCTTAATAACCCCGTGATCGTATCCCAGATGTTAACCAAATTTCTTGGCTATCTGATAGATTTCAATTTCCATTTGGGATACAACCAAAAATTGAATTTGGTGTTTTGTTGTTGTCACATTAAATGTGTTGCTTGAAATCTGGCTTGTTATTGTCATCGTATTAAATCGACTCCACTAGGATGAATAATGTTCGCAGAGGTTAATATGAGAAATGGAGGGTTGTTTCCCATTGTTGTTCAAGCTATCAATAAAACCATGAGTGCAATTTATGGAGGGGCACTCTCATAAAGGAAAATAGTTATATCTTACTCCAAAATAGAGTTAATGGATTAAATAAGCGCTGGTGGTGACGGTGGTCAAACTCTCCCCTCTTGGTATCAATTGCAATTGGGATTGTGATTATAACAAATCACTGGGTATGGATCTACAGGAACCATTTATCTTGGAGGACTCTAAAACTATAAAGAATTTTGAGTGAGGTGAACTTATATTATAGCCTCCGGTGCAGGTAAAATGCAATGGATCCATCCCATGCATTTCCTGGTACCAAATATAGCTCCAGATATAGATTCATTCCCATATGGAGATACATAGCAAGCAAAAACTAAGTGATAGTAAGCAACGCTCATTGACCAAGTTGGAAAAGCAAAAACATGGGTGGAGGACAAAAAACTGGCTTCCTATCCGCACAGTGCCTGATATCATCACCTTCAATGACCAAAATGCTGAGGAGGTATTATCTGTCTCAATTATTTACATTTGTTTGGAGTTACCATGAAGCTCCACTAGAACCAATGCTAGTCTTAGCTGTAAATTCAGTCTTAATAGCTTTCATTTATTTTATTATAATATTTTTTTATATTCCTCATCCAATAGAAGTCCAATATAATAAAGACAACTACCCTTATCATCAATGAAATATAGAGAAGTATTGGTCGGTTTCTCGATATGAAAAAAAAAGGTACAACCATGATTTTTTTGTTAATTTCTCACCTAAAGACACCCACCAAAAGTGTGTGTTGGATGCAATAGGACAACCAAATTCCATTTGATGAAAAGATGAATAGTGAGTAGCTCTTTAGTTTTTCCCAAGAAAAAGAAAATGACCCTCTAGTGCTTTGGTTTCCTTATTTGCTCTAATCTAGGATTAATAAAAAACATTTTATTGGGTAGCCTAAGAATTTAAGGGTAGCTTAAATGTTGTATAAATGGAATTGAAAAGTATTTATTGAACATGTTTTATGAAGGTATGTAAATGTAGGGGGTAATAGTAAAAGAAAGAGAAGGCTTCACAATTGTTGCTTACCTATGATATCTCTTAGGGGGAAACAATAAAATAAAGAGCATATTCATTGCTTACTTATGATATCTCTTAGGGGGAAATAGTGAAATAAAGAGGGGCTTCACAGTCATTGCTTACCTATGATATCACTTACAATTTCGTCAAGCACGACTAGACCAAATAAAACTTTATATTTAACTACTAATGAGATACCTTGCCAAACATGACTAGACCAAATAAAAATGTATATCTAATATTTTATAATGATGGAAATGATAAAACAACCATGAGGAGGAAATTAAGAGCCAATACTTCCTAGTCATAAAATAACAATATTTCTTTTGGTTCTTTTTCTTGGAAAAAAATCATATTTTTTATTCAAGTGTAAATGAAAAGTATATTCTTCATCAATGTTAAATATGGTTTTACAAATGGTTTTAGAAGGTATTTATGCATATTGGATTTTGGAAATAGTATATAGCTCTTTTACTCAGCTTAGGATTGAACCTTCTAAGGAGTATAGTTATTAGGGGTCATGGTCTTTGCACTCTACGGGTTCTCTAAATAAAGGATGTTAAATGGGCACTAGGAAATGAACTAGATCTATAATTGGTCCCGTGACCTTTGCGTATGCATATGAAACCACCCTAGACGAAATATGGGACTCTTAGTCACTTAAATAAATATATAATTTTTTGTAACTCTCTGTATCATAGATCTAAATCCCTCCATGGATATAAAAAAAATATTCTATTATATTCTATACAATTTTTTAAAGTGTTTTAATTATTTATGGTTTATATTTTTATATCATTTTTTAACACTATAAAATTGAAAGAAATAATTGAACATGAGAATAGAAATACCGATTGTCATAGTAGAGGTAGGATTCCTGTCAGAAACCTAAAAACAAACTTCTTGTTATAGAACCTTTTAATGTTATCATCACCAAACCAAACAATATGGTTACATAATGTTTAATATCGTGTGCGTGTTTATTTCAATAAAAATGCGTGCATGTTTGTTCTAATAAAAATGCATTCGCGTTCACATGGACACAAATGAGAGGAAGTTATTATAACATATGATCCTAACCCCAAAAACCTCCTATTACATCCCCTCTACAACACAGAAAGACCCCCACATTAATGTAACCCCTCCCACCACCCAAATCCTAATCCCCCCCCTTCCTCTCTCTTTCTCTC
>LPNX010712536.1:50646-109136 GCA_001517045.1 Pseudotsuga menziesii | reverse complement strand
CACACACACACACACACACACACACACACACACACACACACACACACACACACACACACACACACACACACACACACACACACACACATAGCTTGATTGACCTATATTTAGATCATTTTGAATTTGTTTCTTTGGTTGAATTTCCATTTCAAAAGACGTTTCTCCTTCCTCCTTCCTGGCCTTCTCACAGCTTTGTTTCCAAGATTTGCATTGTGAATTGTAGAGGGAGAGTTCTTAAAGATGGTTTGATAGACATGGATATAGGAATAATGTAACTGACACCCAGGGTCTATTCTAATCCTCGGAAGCTAATTGTGTTGTTACATGCAACTATTGAGCGCTTGCTCTTGTCCGAATGTATGCTCTATTGATATTTTTGTTTAAGGATCTATGGATTTATAATCTCTTCTAACTATTAAAAAGTTAGCTAAATTGATTAACTATTTCTGCTATAAAGTGTAGTTTAGCAAATACACTTCTATTGTGCTTGCAAATTGAAGTGCTATGGCTTAGTAGTGGAACTATACAATTCCATAAGAGTGGTGCTCTTTCACCATAATTTCTCCATGAAACATTTACAACAAATCAAATGAAATAGATTTAATTTGATGCTTCTAGATGACCCTAAGATTAACAATAATCTTTAATAAAATAATTTACATATTTTGTTTAAAACGAAATTGCAATAAATATAATAAATGCATTAAATTAGATCTTTCTTATTGTTAAATGTTTAATGATATATATTGAATTTATTTTACAAGGAAAGGTTTAGCCACAAAACTGATGTGGCAATGTTGGGACATTGCCACCAGGTGGCTCTTGTGTTATATATATATATATATATATAATACCATGCCCTATGGCACAAGGCAAAGTGCTCCATCCAGAGTGGTGGCATTTATGGGTGTTTCTCCCTAATCAACATTTATGAGTTTTAATATGACATTGTTCACATGGAAAACATACATTTATGCAAGTGTTTCTCTCTAATCCAACATTTATGAGTTTTAACATGATATTTGTCACATCATATATTTATGCAAGTGTTTCTCTCTAATCCGACATTTATGAGTTTTAACATGATATTGGTCACATCGCAAACATACATGGCTTCCACCATCTGATGCACTTAGGAAAACAACACCATTAAGGTATATGGAGATGGAATGGTTGTAGTGTAGGACCATTGTCCCAAATATGACAAAATTCAAAGAAAATATAGCTAAAAATTCAAAGCAAATATAATATTATAAAGAAAAAAACTCTCTTTCATAGCAGACAAAGGAATCGCAAATTCACAAAGGAAGGGAAAAAAAAAGGAAATCCATTTCCCGGGGGCACTCCCCAGCCTTTCTTCCTGCCTACCCTGTACACAAACGCTTCTATGCTCTTTAGGGCCAAGAAGAAACAAAAAATACCTACCCATGTGCTGTATCGCGCCATTGTTACAGCCAGCCAAATTCTCACACAGGGAGGGAAGCAATGAAGTTTGCAAAATAACTCCAACTCAAGTAGCGATCGAGCTCTATCGCTGGTGGTGAATCAAGAAAGGTATTTGTAAGCTGTGATTCCTGCATTGCATGCCTCAAGGAAGTGCAGTTGCAGTACTTTTTTGTTAGCATGTTATTAGTTTTTCATGCAATTTTATTTATATATTGATCATAATCCCAATTTTAAATTTTAATTTTATTTATTAGTGGGAGTATGAGAACACTTGCAGTAATGTTGTTAGCATGTTATTCATAGTGAGAGCGGATGAATTTTAGTGATTTTATTCCTATTCATTGCGACGCTTACATTCTGATACTAAATTATTAATGGTTACCAATGTGTATATGGGTTTAATAAATTTTAATATAAATTTAACTTATTATAATTATTTTATATTTTAAAATTAAATTTTATTAAAAAAAATGTTGTATATGGAAGTTATATAGAATAATATATTTTATTGAATGTTAAAACTTTTATTTTTATTTTTATGGTGTTTTAGAATTGATATGAAGTTACAAGTCTTTAATAATTATGCCCTTTCCTATAGTTAATTCGCAATAGCCAAAGTTGAGCATCCCTGTGCATGAGTTGGGTATCCATGCTGAGTATGCTAGGTGAGTATTGTAGGAGAGTAGCGAAGTAGATGACTCAATCCTGTTGATTATAGATAAATCTCTTGAAAATCTAGCCTTGAGAAAGAATAAATGCATTTTATTACAATAATAATTCCATGTCACCCTAAAATTCTCTAACGCTTATTTAAAATTTGTTTGTCCCCACCATCTGATTGTGAAAAATGGCCATTGCTGGGATATTTTCTCAAGTGAATAAAAACCTGAAACCCTTTGCATGTTTACATCATGATTTCATATGATACATTAACATAAAATCACAAAATATTGAAGCATGAAATGCTGTTGAATATTAAAGTATTTTGTGAATGTTTGCTTACTTTATATTGTTACAGTTACTTTTGAATGCATGTCACAATATTACCAATCAGTGAATGAATGAATGTTTAAGGCATTCTTGGCATGTTAAGTATTATTTCATGGTTAATATACTAAGTTACAATATAAGCCGCACACTGTTTAGTATTCTCAAGGAATCAGTTGTGTCACACAGTCGCGGTAGTTGTTAAGTGGTTAAGGACAAGATTGTGTTACCTGTCGGTTGTGGCACACAGTTGCACCTTTGGCACATAGTACAAGACTCCATCCCTCCATCTCTATCGAGCGCCTTGGACACACACCAAGGGACTATAATCTCTTGCCAACTGCGTAAACATGGTTTTGGAAGTTACACATTAAGATATCTTGTGTGAGACTGCACCTGCCTCTTGGGTGTTTTCGACTGAGACTACTTTGTTGGGCCAATGTCTTTTGGTGTCTTGCTGGTACTGTGTTGTTGTTGAACCTTGGTTCAAGACATAAGGGAATATTAGGCCAACAAATGTTTCAGTTGCCAGGACCCATAATTATTTGAGAAGAGGGAAATGTTGTGGCATCCGACAAAGGAGGAAATAGAGGACTGGTCAGAGTCTAAAATGCTAGCAATTGCGCAAGAGGAGAGAATAAGATCATGGTTGAGCAGAGAGGACTGGTTATACCAGTACATATACTCTAACATTCATGAGATCTTCTTTGTAGATTTTTTGATCGTGTTGTATGAGTGGTTGTCAAGATTGGCGACCAGACAAACAAATTTCCAAAGAAGAGAAGCGGTCGAGTGGAGTGATCAATTGATTCATGAGGTAACCAATGTAAGTAACCCCATCTTTAGAGCTGTTGATTTTTGGGTTGACAATATTTTTCAAGGATATATTACTGATTTTGCAGTAGAAACTATAACCTCGTATAGTGAGGTTAAAATAATTTTTTTCCAAGGACCATGAAGAAGGTATTTGTTATCTATGAGCACATGGATCAAGATGCTAATCTATGAGAAGGGAATATTGTAGTTGAGTAGTACAACCACCTAAGATAGAGGCTCAATTGACAAATTTAGGTTTGGTTATGAACATACTACTTTATTTTCTGCCCTTGTTACTATTTGAAGTCATTCTTATTAGTTAGTTGGAAAAAAGAATTGCAAGGGTTAGAAGGTCCACTAATTACATTCTAGAATACAAACTAATATTCAAAAGGAGGGTATCTTTAGACATCATTGTTGTCTCCTTGAGGTTATTTAGTGCAGTGAAAGTTGGAATTTAACATCGAACACTCATGAAATAGATGAGACGTAGAAATACATATTAATTGAGTTAATTGATATAATTTTATATCATCTTTTCATTGTGGTTTAATTACTTACTCTACATGACCATCCATAACTACCAATACTAATTGTTATTCATTAAATTGATTGGTCACTAACACTCATGATATTTATTACACATTAATACATAATATATCATGGATCCTAATATATTATTGAGTGTCACTTATTATAGCACCTCGTCTTAACACCTAATACAAATTTTTTAACTCCCCTCAATATAAAATCCATAGAAACTTATTTAGTAACTAAGAATAATTACAAAAGTTGAAGGGAACTCTTGTTCAATCTTCAATAATGGAACACTTCTTTTGTTCTTAATATCTAAACACTACATTCTGTTGTATGATGTAGGTTGTGTTGGTAAAGAAATGTATGCAATGTCATATCAACCAAGTTTTGCATTGGGACATCAAAGGTAATTTCTTGATTTTATAAATATGTTTTCTTCTCTTTCTTTCATTATGAGATATGATTATTGAAACAAGTGTTTGAACATGGAATTTTATGCTTTAAATATGATATTACCTTCCAATTGATAATAATGGGAATCTAAATATTATGGATTTTTTCATGACAAAATCTTTAAGTAGTGACCAAAATGGAAACCTAACCAATAGAGTAATCACATTAGGATATAGGTAAGGGAAATATGACCTATTTTATGATCATAGTAAACGTTGTCTATATTATGAATGATTTCTTGTTTACAATGAAAAATCTAGATGGAACATATTTAGGGTGTTTATTTTGCATTCTAATGCTATGTGTATCCCCTTGGAGCTTCCATTTTCATCTTCTTTGTTTCTTTATGTTATAAACAGTAAGCTCACTACCATCGAGTATTCCTTTGACATGGAAGGTTTTTCATTCATATTTAAATGGATGTTGTTCATAGTCCTTAGGCAGTTATACCCATTTCCAACATCTAAACAATCACTATAGAGTATAGTCCTATGCCATGTCATGATTGTATTTTGTTAAGTATATATGATTCTATTCCTTCTCCTAGTGTTTCAAATCATTTCTAGTTTTCCAAAGAAAAACATAAAACTACAGCCTCATCCTATACTCTATGGCCCCATGAATATGATTATATCCAATTCTATTAGGGATCATGTAGATCTCCTAATGCAAGCACTACAACATCACCCTGGGAAGCGAATAAACATTATGAATTGGGAGCACAATATATCCTAGCCATTTGTCTTTGTGGATACTTGTTAGCTTAATGGAAGAAGGAACTTTGCTCATCCCATGGTGGATAGGATCCATGTGAATCATGAACTATTGGGTTGATCATCCTATTTTGATTCTTCTTATTGCTCCACTATACATGACTCTAGGATGATCATACTTACTTACTATATCCTTGGTATCCACACTAAGATAATTGTTGTTGATAGGTCTCCTATAGTAGTACACTTACGATTGTGAGGGAATAGTGATTTTTGCAATCCCATTATGCCAATTTCTTGAGTTTTGTTGAAAATTCCTAGAAAAGTTTTATGGATTTCATAACTTGCTTGATCATATATTGTGAACTTATACAATCTATCATCCTTTTTCAACCATTAGATACTCAAAGTTGTGTATTGATCCTTTTTACAATTATAGAGGACTCTGTAAATTAGGTTCCCAAATTCTTAAAGGGTTCTAGCTCAATGGAAGAGTGCCTATCTTACAAGCAGGAGGTTGGTCATTTGATTCCTCCATGCCCTAATGATATTATAATATCAGCTAAAAACAACTAAATTAGTAAGCAAAAAATAAGAGATAGGTGACCAAACAAAATTACCAAAATTTGTATAGAAAATTACTAAAAACAACTAAATTAGTGACCAAAACATGAGAGATGTGAAACTAGTCATTAAAAAGGATGCAACACATGGTGCTAATGATTAAGCTAAACATGGAACTACACAGGAAGCAAAAGATGGTGCAACAATAGAAGAAATATTTGGCATCAATTTGGTAGCAAAACACGACGCAAAAAGGAAGCAAAAATTGGTGCAAATTTGGAAGTGAAAATTGGCACATATTTGGAAGTAAAACATTGTGCAAAATGGGATGCGAAAGTGGTAGAAAAAATTGATGTAATATTGGATGCTAATTTGGATTCTCACATGGTTCTATTAAGGATGCAAATATGGTGCTAATGGGGATTTCATTTAAGAAGAAAATACAGACACTCCCTAGGAAGCAAAATAGGACGTTATTTAGGAAGCCAACCTTGATGTTGTTTAGGAAGCAAAGTTGGACGTTGTTTTAGAAGCAAACCTTGACGTTGTTTAGGATGAAAAGTTGGACACTATTCTGGAAGCAAAAAAAGAGATGATATTTTGGATGTCATAAAGGATGCTATTTAGGAAGCAAAAAAATACATTTTTTGAGAATCTTTAAGTTTTGTCCATGATGCGTTCCATTTAGCATCTATTTTGACCACTCAATGTAAAAAAAAGTTCCACTAAAAAGGGACGCTAAATGGGACGCTAATTCCAGTATTTTTTGTTGTGAGTTGAACCGCATATCCAAGGAGAGGGGATATGTCATGGATGATATGTAGAAAAACTGAGAAATGGTGAGCTGAGATGTTCCCATGAGGTACAAAACCTGAACTAGAAGATGGAATCCTAAGGAGTGGAAGGAGATTTAGATCAAGAAAAAAATAAATATAGAGGGAGGTCGACGAATGCCTAGTTTGTTTGAAGAAAGTGAGCATGAAATTCAGTCGCAGCTGGATGAAGGGTCTTGTGATGAAGAGGAGGACTATAGCCTGATTTTTGAAGAAGTGAAAGAGTCAGAGGACAATGTAGAGACAACAAGACTAGGATGAAACTACATCACACCAGGAGTATCACCAGAGGTAAGATCTAGAGCCTCATCTCCTGAAAGAGTTTTTAATACTGATAGTGCTAGTACTGAAACTAGTGCATAGGAGGGTACAACTCCACTAATTTATTCATCAGATAACCCCAACACCAACTCAATGGCTGGAGAAGATATTAGACTACCCACATTCAATGGGAATGGAGCACAAGATCTAGAGCAGTAATGGTTTCTCGGTGAAGTTGTGTGGATGGTTCGCCTAGTTCATAATGTGGATATAAAGAAAGAGTAGATGATCATGATGTTGTGAGGTCATGCGTTGGACTGGTTAATGAAGTTCTGCGTAGTACCACCAAGAACCCCACAAAATAACCTTGAAGAAATCTAACTCACGATGATCTATGAGTTCAGAAAACCTAAATCTGAGTTGTCGTGTATCACTGAGATCAAGGAGATAAAACAAGTGTTGGAAGAATCTGTATGGGACTTTGAACAGTGGTTTAAAACTTTTATGGCCAAAGTTTCCAGATGTTGGATGTACAACATAAAGAATGGTTTATTTTTGTATTGTTACCACACATCTGAGGCCCACTGATGCAACAAAAGATTGAGTCACAGAAAAAAGTGCTAGAGTTGGCAGTGAAGCTAGAAGCCTTGCTAATTTGTGATGGTGATGCAGGAATGGTACAGATTCAGTTGCAGCTGGCTAATATGACGATACAAATTTAGGATATCAAGAATGGAATGGAAGATCAAGAAGACTTATGGTGTATAAAGTGTAGAACGGATGGACACACCAAGGATAATTGTCCGACCTACATGAACTATATTGCATCGGGTGTGCCAAACCCGTTGATTTCCCATGGACTACCCTGCTACCACATATGTCAATCTAGAGGACATCATGATGAGGATTGTCTATACTTGCAAAATATTGTAAGTACCCCAACAAGCCTTTTCTATAAATTATGTAAATCAGTAGGACATGAAGAGAAGGATTGTAGGGCATACCAACTTTTGAGGGAAAATACAATAGACACCTACTTAATGAAGAATGAGGGGTAGGTTCTGGATGAACCAATGGAAGCATCTTATCATCCTGTGCGTTTCCCACCTAATCAGTATCAGAACTAGTATCAATCATGCCTTAGAACCAGTATGCACCACAGAACCAATACCAGCAGAATCAATACCCACCTCAGCAACCACACCCATAGGGAAGGGGTGGTGGAAACTTCAGAGGAAGAGGAGGAAGAGGAATTGGAAGAGGAAGAGGTTAGGTTACATGCTCTAAATGTTAATAGCTAGGTCACTATGCCAGATATTTCCAATAGACTATAAAGACATGTTCATATTTCAAAACGCTGGACCACAATGTTGAACAATGTCCTTAGTTGATTGTGGAGTGGTAGGATCAGGCCATCATAGATCCTAACCCTGTGCAAAATATGAACCCGAATCCAAATCCTAACCTTAATGTTCAAATGATTGCTGATGATCCAAGAGATCCAAGCGTTGTTGGCATAACACAAGGAGGTGCTAGTATCGAAGTTGGACAAGATATCCCACAAGAACAACTGTAGCTGTAGGTACAAACAACAATGCAGAAGAAACTACCATTTGACATTAAAAAAAATAAGCAAGTATTTTTGGACATGTGACTGGAGTTCATGGATCAAGAACAACCATCAATGTCAGGTGAGGTAAGGGAGATTCCTGAATGGTTTCAATAGATATTCCAGAACTAGATCCCGAAAAAAGGTTAGTAATCTCAAATTGTTTCTATCAAGTTGCTTAGTTCTAATTCGAGATAAATATGTTATCACTGAACTACAAGTATTGATAGAAGAAACTCCAGAATAGTTGCGACCTAGAAAGAAAGTTAACCAGGTCATAAAGAGGTTCAAAATTGGGCGCAAGTTAAGAATGGCTACGTAGATAGGAGACTACGACATGGAGTACATCATTTTAGACCTGGGCTCGAATGTCAGTATTTTAACGCGACTGTTGATGTATTTGTAACTTCGGAATGTATTCATCTATGTATTTTATGTATTGTAACCTGATGTTTATTCCAGGATGTATCTATTATGTATTTGAGTCATGTTGTCATGCCTCGATGTTCCGATCGGGAGGATCAATAATGTAAACAAGTCATGTCAAGTCATAGTGGGTAACCCTCCGATTGTGTAAGGGTTAAAGTCCCCACAATTTCAGGGCAGTAGGGTTATTAGACTCTCCAAGTAGAGGTTGGCCCTAGTAGGGTATTAGTCATGTCAGGATTAGTATAAATAGAGAGCTAGGATCTCTATTTAGCACACATCACTCACACATTCAAGTGTAGCACATAGTTAAGGAAGGAGAAGACACTGGGGCTAGACAAGAAGAAGATTATTGCTGTCAGGAGTGCATCTTACTGTTTTGGGGTTTTACATCTTGTGCTGATTCTATCTCTGAGGAAGTTGCGGGGTTTTCTCCATTTATGGTTTCCCTGATCAAAAACACTATGTTCATTGTCTCTTATGTTTTATTGCTGTACTTTTCATTCTCTCAGTAAATATCCTAACATAATGCTAGCTTAATGTTGAAAAACTGACATGGTATCAGAGCTAACCTGAGAAGAAGACATTGTGCAGCTGCGGGAACTAGGGCTTCCTATTCTGTGGATATTCCTTCACATATTTTCAGCAAAATTAAGGTGGAAGAACTCTCCTCCTTAGGGCACATCTTTCTATCGAAGCAAAATCCAATTCAAAGGTTTTTCAGTTTTGGACCTGTCACTAGTATCAGAAATTAGGGATTTTCACAAAAGAGGAATTTTCTAGTGAGCCCAGGACTAGATTGATCTCCTCCCCAAAATCGAAGTTAGGGACAAATTTCAAGGCATTTGGGTAGATAGAACTCCAAAAAAGCAAAACCCTAATTTGCTCCTGAACCAGCTCTCCAGGATTTCAGCTCAAGTTTCAGATCTGGCATCTTCAACCCGATAAGATCTAAAATATTTTGTATTTCCATTTGCGGTTCTCATTTAAGATGTCTCATCATACCAAGCTTGATGAAAATCTTGAGGGAGCTGAAAAATTCCAAGCTTGGAAGTATAGGATCTCTTTGGTCCTGGAAGAAAATGAATTAGACTCCTACATTCATGAGGAGATTCTAGTTCCAGAGGGAGATGAGGAAAATGTCTTACACAAGAAGAAGATGGTTATGGAGAAGAGGATCATTGCTGATTCTATCAAGGATCACCTTATCCCACAGGTGTCCTCTCTCAAGACACCTGTAATGTCCCAGTTTTGACCCCGTCACATTAGATGTATATGATGTATATATTGTAAATGATCATGGTGTGGAGCTAAAGGCCAAGGCCCCACCGTTGATCGGTAATGATATGTTTTGGACTTAAATTTGTCACCAATGGTATATCGGGGCATGCGGCATATATTATGTTGGACATCATGTAAATATGCATCATAATTAATTAATGGACACAACCAGCTACGGTCGCAGCAACTAAATCGAATGGGGCATGATTTCCTAAGGATAAGGGGGGGTGAAATATTTAACCTATGGGCCAATGGGGAAAATCCAAATGTCTATGAGAAAACCCATCAAACTGTCAACTACCTTTCTTGCCTTTTTCCCCAATCATTTATTTCTGCCAGAATGTGGTTGAGTTAGTTATTGCATGGAATGGGAAGAGTATGGGAAAAAAATTTGAATTGGGCAGAGACCCATTTTTGAAAAACATGTTTTGACTTCCTTGGCAAGGAAAATGCCCAAAAACGTATGCCATTCTACCATGCATCCACGTTTTTCATTTTCCTCACCATTCTCCTTCACGTTGGGGCTTTTGGGAGCAGCTGGAGTTTTTCCTGTGTCTTTCATTCCCACGTTTTTGGTTGCTGGCTTCATTTTTCCCATGGATGGGGGGTCGTTTTTGTAGTGCTCGGGATTGGGTTTTCTTCCTCACATTTTTGGAGCTACTGGTGCATTTTCCATTCACGTTTTTGGAAGTTTCATGTGCTTTTACCATGGCTGTGAAGAGCCATTCACGTTTTTGGCTGTCTCACTGACTGTTGGTCTCACGCACAGACTATTTGAGGCGTTTTCCCCTGCTGTGAGTTGTGCTCACTGATAAGCTTCAGGACTGTGTGTTTTCCCCCATGTTGTGAGCCGTTTTTGTTGTTACGTTTGGGGGTTTGATGTATGATTGCTTGGGAGCCGTTTTTCCCTGTCTTAAGCTGTGATAGTTAATTGGTTGCCTGAGTGCAATGGTTGGTCTTCGGACTGTGAGAGGAGTAGAGATGTTGGCTTAGATTTTCTTGTTAAACCTGGTGGATGGAAACCACATAGACATAGCTAGAGGGCTGGCCTTCTTCTCCATCATCCCTGAATAGCACTGGAAGGGAATGCAAGGCCTGAGGGACTGTGTAGCAGAGAAGGGACTGATTCCTTGTGTTGGGTGTGGATGGGTGTCTTAGAGGTCAGGCTAGTTCTAGTGTAGGTGTTCTTGGCTCTGTAATGAGCTCACCAGCTTAGCAAATTGCCTTCATCAGCTCCTTAATGGCCTGATAAACCCAACTTTGTTGGCTTGGCTATGTGTTTTGTGTATCCTGACTATGTGTAAGCCTGCTAGTTCCCTTATTCCTTGGAGAATCATGCCCAGCTCGGGGGTGGCAGCGTTGCTGAGAGATTAAGGAGCACGCTGGCCTATGGTTGGGTGGAATGTTGCAGCGACGTAGCTGGTTGCGGAGCTAAGATTTCATAAGATAAGTAATCTTGTATATTTTACCTCTGAAATTCTATATTTACTGTTAATTAAAATGGAATGAACATGTTGAATGAATGCTTGTTTGAATGCATGATGTTTCCGCTGTGCAAAAGATTAAATTGCATCAGTGCATGATGAATAATCCTGTGTGCACATTTTAGTTTAAATTCCCTTTCAGCATTCTATTTTAGGCAATTTTTAAGCCTGTACATGTTCATGGGCGGTTAGCCCGGTCTGATAAAGCTAGTAGTCGCGTCCTCTTCGCCGGTCGGAGGCATGGGGATGTGACAACACCTAAATCTATGTTTGATTCCCTAACCAAATTGTTTGAAGGGAAGAACATCAATTGGAAGATAACCCTGAGAAACCAACTGAAGAATGTGAAGATTCATAATGCAGAAACAATCCAATATTACTTCACAAGAGTTTCTCAGATCAAAGAGCAACTAGAAGTAGTTGATGAAGAAGTGGAAAATGCAGAGATTGTAGTTATATTCCTGGGTCATGGGATTCTTTCATCCAAGGAATATGTGCTAGGAAGAAGTTAGTCAAGTTCAGCAGATATGGGAAGAGTTCTCTCAAGAAGAAGCTCGGATAGTAGCTCGAGAAGAGAACATGGGAAGTGAAGACCAAGCGCTTACGGTACACTCCAAATCTCAGCCCAAGTCAAGCAAGAGAAAATATCATGGTTCTAGAGTTAAGCACTTCCACAAAAATAATACTAGAAGAGATGTATCTAGGATCATATGCTATACTTGTGAAGAAGCAGGACACTATGCAAGGAATTTTCCTAACAAACAGAAGATAGTAAAGAAGAGAAACAAAAGAAGACATCATGCTCATGCTGCAGAGCATGATGAACCATCCAGGAAGAGATCCAGATATGAAAGTGAATATTCTTCAAGTGAGGATGAATATGTCCTGATATCAGCTCTCACAGGTAACATTACTTATGGTAGTGATGATTGGCTTATAGACAGTGGGGCTTCTAAACATATGACTGGATTCAAGGAATCCTTTGTTAGACTATCAAAACATGAATCACCTCACAAGGTAAATCTAGGAAATGACTACCAATATCCAATAAAAGGTAGTGGGGAATCTTCATATAAGTTAGACTCTGGAAAATCTATAACAATGAAAGAAGTATTGCTTGTGCCAGGACTCAAAAATAACCTTCTCTCCATATTAGCATTAGATGCAAAAGGAATATGGGTTGAATTCATAGATGGTCAAGTCATCATGTGGCAAAAATGAAAGACTATTGATGATGCGGTAGTGATTGGAGAACAAGAAGGAGGATTGTACAAATTAAAGGGCCATCTAGAACAAGCCTTGGTCCATGACACAGTAGAGCCAAGTGAACTTTGGCATAGAAGGCTTGCACATGTACATTATAGAGCACTACCTATTGCAAGCAAAGCTGTCAAAGGTCTTCCAGAAATACAAGCAAAACATGATGGGGTCTGCAAAGGATGTGCGAAAGGAAAGAATACAAAGAAGACATTTCCAAGCAGTGAAAGCAAAGAAAAAGGAATCTTGGAAATCATCCACTCCGATGTATGCGGTCCTATGTCATCAAACTCTCTAAGTGGGTATTCATATTATGTTTCTTTTATTGATAAATTTTCTAGGAAGACATGGGTTTATCATGAAGAACAAAGACGAAGTATTCAGTAAGTTCAAAGAATTCAAATCCTTGATAAAAAACCATACTGAAAAGAAGATCAAGACCATTCGATCATATAATGGTAGAGAATTCACTTCAAATGAATTCAAAGAGCTATGCAAAGAATCAGGGATTAAGAGGGAGTTGTCCACTCCTTATAATACACAATAGAATGGGGTTGTAGTACGGAAGAACAGAACTATCATGGAAGCTGCAAAAGCAATGCTTCATGATCAATACCTTCCTATGCATCTTTGGGCGGAAGCTGCCAGAACAGTGGTGTATGTACAAAACCGTACTCCACATAGAGTACTCGAGAACAAGACTCCTGAAGAAGTATTCTCTGGCAAGAAACCAGAAGTCAACCATCTCAAAATATTCAGTTGTGCTATGTACATCCACATTCCAAAAGAGAAGAGGACTAAATTAGATCCTTCAGGAAAGAAGGGTATATTTGTGGGATACTCTGAAAGCTCGAAGGCTTACAGAATATATTTCCCAGGATATAAGAAGATTGAAATCAGCAGGTATGTGACATTTGATGAAGACACAGCTTACAACAAATCCAGAAAGAGACTTGCTGAAGAACCTGAACAAGAAAAAGCACCCATAATTCATGATACAACCATGAATGAAGAAACTCAAGAAGAAGATCAAGAATTTGAAGAACCACAAAGACATGTAGATCCACCTCTGGAGAAGAATCCTCATAAGAGGAAACCTGCTTGGGTACAATAACTTATCCAAGGTGCGGAAAGATATGGGGCTCTAGAAGAGAATCATAGAGAAAGAAAGAGAACTAGATCCTATTCCGGGTATGTAGATTTACTATGTGATTTCATTGATAAAGAACCTTCCAGTTATGAAGAAGCAACAGAACAGAAAGAATGGAAGGATGCTATGATCAAAGAGTACCAATCGATCATGAAGAATGATGTTTGGGATGTTGTCCCAAGACCAGATAGGAATTCAGTTGTATCTTCCAAATGGATTTACAAGATCAAGCATGTTACAGATGGTAGCATTGAAAATTATAAGGCAAGATTTGTAGCTCTAGGTTTCTATTAGAAAGAGGGAATAGACTATGAAGAGACCTTTGCACCTGTAGCCAGATACACTTCCATCAGATCAGTACTTGCTCTAGCTGCAGTGATGAAATGGAAGATACACCAAATGGATGTCAAGACTGCTTTCTTAAATGGTGTAGTAGAAGAGGAAGTGTATGTAGAAAAACCACTTGGTTTTGAGACACATGATAGGGAGTATCATGTATGCATATTGAAGAAAGACCTATACGGTTTGACATAGGCACCCAGGACATGGTACGGCAGAATTGATAGCTTTCTATCCAGTTTGGGCTTTACCAAGACTAAAGCAAATTCCAACCTTTACTACAAGGTTGAAGATGACAACCCACTGATGCTTCTACTATATGTAGATGATCTATTTGTGACAGGTATGGATGGGTTGATTACTAATACAAAGAGAAAGCTTGCTGCTGAGTTTGAGATGAAGGACTTGGGTATGATGCATTACTTTCTAGGTATGGAGGTGTGGCAGAGTGCAGATGGAATATTCCTTGGACAAGGGAAGTATGCAGTAGAGATCCTGAAGAGGTTTGGGACGATGGACTGCAAGATTATGGCCACACCTATGGCATCAAAACTAAAGCTATTGAATGATGCTTCTTTAGAGATGATTGATGCTACGATGTATCATCAGATGATTGGGTCCTTGATGTATCTAATGAACACGAGACCAGACATTTGCTTTGCTATGAACACCTTGAGCCAATTCTTGATAGATCTGAGAAATGTTCACTTGATTACTGCAAACCATATTCTAAGGTACTTGAGGGGTACAATTGATTATGGGCTCAAGTATGATGCAAATCAAAAGATTAACCTAGAGGGTTATGTTGATTCAGATTGAGCAGGCAATGCCATCGATAGGAAGAGCACTTAAGGATGTTGCTTTAGTATGGGATTAGGTGTGATCTCTTGGTTTAGCAGGAAGGAATCTTGTGTGGCACTAAGTACAGCTGAAGCAGAGTATGTCGCAGCTTGTTCAGCTAGTTGTGAGGTAGTATGGCTATGGAAGCTACTGTCCAATATAATTGATCTCCAGTTGGATGCTACTTGTATACATTGTGACAACCAGAGTTGTTTGAAGTTGTCAGAGAATTCATTATTCCATGACAAGTCAAAGCATATCGAGATCAAGTATCACTATATCAGGGATATGGTGTAGAGGGGAGCAGTGAAGCTCCAATATGTTGCAATGGAGGAACAGATAGCTGATGTGTTAACGAAGCCATTATCTAGAGTGAAGTTTGAGTACTTCAGGGAGAAGCTTGGTGTTCTCTAGATCGAGATTTCCTCCAATGGAAAGTGATGAGTCCCAAAGCCATTCTAATGAGCAGGTCAGATGTAAGGGCTGAGCCATTCTATTCATGGTGAGAGGATTTAGTTCCTTCCATGTTAGATGTGGGTGCTGGCCATTCTCTTGAGTAGGATAGATGTAAGGCCTATAGCCATTCTGATGAGCAGGTCAGATGTAAGGGCTAAGCCATTCTGTTCATGGTGAGAAGATTTATTTCCCTCCATGTCAGATGTGAGTGCTGGCCATTCTGTCGAGTAAGACAGATGTAAGGGCTACTTCCATTCTGATGAGTAGGTCATATGTGAGTGATGGCCATTCTGTCGAGTAGGACAGATGTAAGGGATACAACTATTCTGACGAGTAGGCCAAATGTGAGTGCTGGCCATTCTGTCGAGTAGGATCAATGTAAGGGCTACTGCCATTCTGATGAGTAGGTTAGATGTGAGTGCTGGCCATTCTATTGAGTATGACAGATGTAAGGGATACTTCCATTCTGACGAGTAGGTCAGATGTGAGTGCTGGCCATTTTGATGTAGGATGAGCTCCTACATAGATATAAGGCCTACCGCTTTCTGACAAGTAGGTTAGATGTGAGTGCTGGCCATTTTGATGTGACTGTAGGATTAGGTCCTATATGATCAGATATAATGGCTACCGCCTTTCTGACGAGCAGGTTAGATGTGAGTGCTAGCCATTCTAACGAGTAGGTCAGATGTAAGGGCTACCAAAGACCTACAAGGAGGTAGGCATACACCCAACATGAAAGAAGGTTGGCTCTGTAGAACTTCCTATGATGAGATAGTACACACATGATGATGACTAGGTGAGATCTAGATTGAGCTATGATCCAGATCCAGTTATGATGACTCCGAGAGATCCAAATCGAGTGATGATCTAGATCCAGCAGTGATGATCCAGATCCAGCAGTGATGATCCAGATCTAATGATGATGTCCCATGATGATCCAGATCGAGATATGATCCAGATTCAAAGGATAAATATGAATTGGATATGAAGATGACTTGAAGACTCAGAAGACTCGAGATGCAGATGACGAGATGATCTAGTTGATACAAAGAAGAAAACTAGTGATGAAAATTCTGTCAAAAGAATACCTTCCTAGTTAAAAGGGAGTGTTGATGTATTTGTAACTTCAGAATGTATTCATCTATGTATCTTATGTATTGTAACCAGATGTTTATTTTGGGATGTATATATTATGTATTTGAGTCATGTTGTCATGCCTCGATGTTCCGATCGGGAGGATCAATAATGTAAACAAGTCATGTCAAGTCATAGTGGGTAACCCTCCGATTGTGTAAGGGATAAAGTCCCTGCAGTTCCGGGGCACTAGGGTTATTATAATCTCCAAGTAGAGGTCGGCCCTAGTAGGGTATTAGTCATGTCGGGATTAGTATAAATAGGGAATTGGGATCTCTATTTAGCACACATCACTCACACATTCAATTGTAGCACATAGTTGAGGAAGGAAAAGACATTGGGGCTAGACAAAAAAGAAGATTACTACTGTCGGGAGTGCATCTTACTGTTTTGGGGTTTTACATCTTGTGTTGATTCTATCTCTGAGGAAGTTGCAGGGTTTTATCCATTTATGGTCTCCCCGATAAAAAAACACTATGTTCATTGTCTCTTGTGTCTGATTGCTGTACTTGTCATTCTCTCAGTAAAGATACTAACATAATGGTAGCTTAATGTTGAAAAACTAACAACAACAAAATTGGGAAAGCATGGGAAAGTTGCGCTTGGACCGCTCTCATGTCCAGTTGCAACTTTCCAATAAATAAAAGGTCCAACCAATTGGTAGGTTGAGTCAGGTCCTTTTCGACATTGAAGGGTTGCACACATTTGTAGAGTTCAAGTTATTAACATCATTGATGGCACAAACCCATATCCCGCGCTGTTGGGGATAGATTGGTCCATAGACAATCAAACCATTATAAATTTCAAGAAACAGATACTATCATTCGAGGATAATGATATGAGCATAGTGTCTCCCATTGATCCATTGGAGGGACATAGATACATCAAGCCTATCTACAATGAGGGACAGGGTGATAATCTCAACCAGATCTACAATGGCACTACCCTACAAGAAGATTACATCAACCCGACAATAGATGTAAACCTGAGCTGGAGGAGCACTAGTTCATGCACATCTGACTTAGGAGAGGCCCTGGAGAATTAGCAAAACTAGTTGCATGAAGTCTATATGAGGATGTGCACCATAATTACAATGTCTATCCAATGGGTGGAGAATGTGTTGCAAGAGCTTCCCACCTATGAGGGCTTACCTAATCTTACAACCTTCCTAAATGAGTTTGAAGAACTCGTAACAAAGTTGAAGTGCTTGTACACATTAGACCATGTCTTAAAGGCTACGTCCGCTAGATGGTGGGATACACACAAGAAGTCCATATCAGTATGGCCACAATGCAAAAGGTTGCTGGAAGCCATATTTTGTGAAGATGTCACCACCGTGATCCACAAGTACAAAGGATTTTTGAAGCCTGTTGAGCACATAAATGAGTTTCACACCGCATATACAGAATACTCGCATCAAGAATGGATCCATCATTTCATTCACACATTGGAAATGACACCTATAAGCTCATATGCATCTATGGAATTATGACAAGGAACCTAGGATTGGGAAGAGGTAGATAAACAGTTTGTGCACACATTTGAATTTTCTAATAAACAACCTACAGTTGATGCTGCCCTCCAAATGATAAAGGAAAATATATTTTCTGAAATCCTTGTGGAAGAGGAAAATTTTGACCAGTGCAGCATGACCATCCAACAATGGATGGATTTCTATAATATAGTTGGAGACCTAGATGATGATCCAACTAACATAAACATACCAGAATTAGAGGGTACACGCATAGTTGAAGGAAGTGGTATTTCAAGCGACCAGTTCCTCAAGCCGCTAAAAATCAATAAAGTAAACATTAGGTCACAAGAAAACCCAAAGTTCGCCAATATAGGAGATTATTGGGATGAAGAGATAGTCACGAATATCACAGACTTGTTTCATGAGTATCAAGACCTATTTCCTACCAATTTCTCAGAGATGAAGGAAATAGTCAGTGACTTGGGAGAAATGAAAATAACCTTGAGACCAGATGCTAATCCCATTAAGAAACGACCTTATAGGTTGAATCCAAGATATAAAGAAAAGGTAAAAGCTGAATTGGATCACATGCTCGATGCATGAATCATTGAATATGTTGAGGAATCAGAGTGGATCATCCCCATAGTGATCCAAGACAAGAAAACCACAGGTGAAGTCAGGATCTGTGTTGACTTAATGAAGTTGAACGATGCATGCGTACATGATCCATTCCTGACACCATTTACAAATGAAGTATTGGAAAGATTCGGAGGACAAGAGATGTATTCATTCACCGATGGCTTCTCTGGCTACCATCAAGTCAGAATCATGAAGAAGGATTGCCACAAAATGACCTTCATCACAGAATGGGGATGCTACCAGTATACGGTAATGCCCTTTGGACTCAAGAATGCACCTGCTTTTTTTTCTAGAATAGTAGTTTCTTCATTTAAAGATTTCAGTCATAAATTTATTGAGGTATACTTTCATGATTGGACTATGTTTGGACTAGTAAGAGACCATATTGAAAGCTTGCACATGATACTGAGCTGTTGTTACCAATATCAGATCACACTTAATTCCAAGAAATGTATTTTTTGTGCACCATTTGGTGTGCTATTGGGTCATTTTGTGTGTCATAGAATGGAGATGCTACCAGTATATGGAAATGCCCTTTGGACTCAAGAATGCACCTGTTTTTTTTTCTAGAATAGTAGTTTCTTCTTTTAAATATTTCAGCCATAAATTTATTGAGGTCTACTTTCATGATTGGACTATGTTTGGTCTAGTAAGAGACCATATTGAAATCATGCACATGATGATGGGATGCTGTCACCAGTATGAGATCGTGCTTAATTCCAAGAAATGTATTTTTTGTGCAGCATTTGGTGTGTTGTTGGGTCATGTTGTGTGTTGCAATAAAATTTTGATCGACCTTGCAAAATTTGCATTTATCCTTTACTTACCACCACCTACATTAGTCACGCAACTCAAATTAGTGTTAGGACACATAGGATACTATAGGAATTTCATCATAGGATATGCAAGGATCACTGCACTTTTGGAAAATTTGCTGAAGAAAGATGCAAAGTTTCTATGGATCGTACCCTTCAAGGAAATCTTGGATAAGTTAAAAAACAAGATTCCCTTGTGCCAATACTTGTTTTTTTGAACTAGAAGAATAAGCTCCATGTTCATGTGGACGGGTCTTCTATCGCGCTCGGCATAGTCTTGATGCAACCAAGTGAGGGTGTTCTTGACCACCCTATTTATTTCGCTAGCAGAAAACTGTCAATGATAGAACAGAATTACAAGACAACAGAAAGAGAAGGCCTCACCATGGTTTATGCAATTTAGAATTTTCGACACTACTTGTTGGGTGGACACTTTAAAATGTACACTGATCATTCAACTTTAAAGTACCCAGTCAACAAGCTAGTGTTGAGGGGGGGGGATATCTGTCGATGGCTCCTCTTGTTTCAATAATTTGAATTTGAGGGCATAGTTAAACCTGGTTGACTGAATTTCAATCCAGATCATCTATCAAGGATAAAAAGTGGTGAAGAACCAACTATTCTGGCAGATAAATTGCTTGACGTGCAACTATTTACGATCCACATGATGGAAGATCAGAATACAGAGTTCAACACTATCATCCATTTCCTCAGCATAATTTATGCCCCTGAAGGATTATCCACTAATAAAAAGAAACATTTGCTTGTCAGAGCTGCTAATTATATGTTGATTCCGAGACATTTGTACAAGCTGGGTACAGATGAGCTACTGCATCGATGTGTTTTCGACTACGAGCGACCTTGGTTAATGAGTGAAGCACATGACAGTGTCACAGGAGGATAATATGTAATAAAGATAACTGTGGACAATATATTACAAGAAGGACTATGGTGGTCAACCATACATATGGATACTAATATTTTCTGTCGATGCTGTGATATCTACCACTTGTGCCGTAGATAACCCTTCAAGCATTCGAAAATTGGGTTGTTGATTTTGTTGGACCAATCAGTGCAATAGGAAAGATGACTAGTGCACGCTACATTATCACCGCAATAGGATACTTAACCAAATGAGTTGAAGTCGAGCTTGTTAAAAATTGCACCGCTATGACTGTGGCGAAGTTTTTATTTAAAAATGTGGTGACGAAATTTGGTTGTCCAAGAATACTACTCAGTGAACAAGGTATGCATTTTTTTAACAAAATGATTGTTGAGCTTACTATGGAATTCTAGGTCCAGCATAAGAATACCACACCCTATCATCCCTAGGAGAATGGAATGGTTGAAGCCTTCAATAAGATTCTAGAGAATGCCTTAACCAAAGTGTGCAATGTGTGTCGGGATGACTGAGATCATAAAGTTTCATATGTGCTATGGGAATATCACACAACTTGTAAGCGATTAACAGGGCACACCCCATTCATATTGGTGTATGGCCAGGAAGATATTGTGCTGATGGAGTACATCGTTCCAAGCCTATGGATTGTGGCATTGATGAAAATGACCTACGAGGATGTTGTTGAACAAAGGTTGTTGCATCTCGTTCAAATGGAAGAGGAACACTTCATCCTAGGATTCCATCATACTGTCGAGAACTAGAGGAAGAAACAATGGCATGATTTCCATATCAGGATTAAGCCATTCAAAGTCGGAGGACTTTTGTTTCTGTACGACATAAATTATTTCAAACATCGAGTAAAGTTAAAGACACATTTTATAGGTCCATATTTGATAGTGCACATCACTAACATGGGTGCATTAAAACTGCACAAATTAGATGGAACATATGTCATAGGAATAGTAAATGACAGTCATCTGAAACCTTACTATGATGGCCGCAACATGCCTAGCTAAGATTGCGCCGCACACGAAAAAGAAAAAGAGAGAGAGAGAGAGAGAGAGAGAGAGAGAGAGAGAGAGAGAGAGAGAGAGAGAGAGAGAGAGAGAGGAGAGACAAGGAATCTGGTTTGTTGCAAGGTTGTGACAGGAATAAGTAAAGTGCAGTAAAAAGAAGGAATGACATGCTAGCCAATATTAAATTTCAAATATTCAGTAAATATTGACGCATTTATGATAGCTAAGAATCATTAATTTGACAAGATACGATGAGAATGACGATGTTCTTTTTGGTTCCATCATGTGTCCTTGTCATAACTACCATAACTTCCCTAACAGGTATGAAACAGAACTTGAGTAGCTGAATTGATGAGGAACACGTCAAACAAGAAGCCCATGTGATTGAAAAAACCTCAATATCCCATTAAATCATGACTGTAGGACGTGCGGGTGCCTATAAATACCATCTTCATCAACAAGTTTCAATTTACTTGCACCCATTGAACATGAGAGAACCAGAGATGAGAGTTAATAGAGTCGAAGCTTATAAGAAAAGAGAGACAAAACACATGGTAATAGATATTTCCAGTGCTTGTAAGTTTTCACATGTGACTATCATCGTGCCATGTTCAATTGAAGAGGAAATTCAATCACATGAAGTACAACAACCACAAGAATAACCAAGGAAAATGGTGAGAAGAAACCCACAGTCCACTCCTGTCACCAGTTTGGCCCATGTTCTAGCCTCTGGATCAATGCCTGTTCTAAACCCAACTGTCAATCCACCATTTGTAGCTCCACGACCGGTCATGACACCGAGGGATGTTCTAGAGTCATCTAGGCCCAAGTTGTCAAAGAAGCGCAAGGCTAAGGCCATTGCGAATATGTCTAAGGAAGACATAATGGAGGAATATGAACCAGACTCACCACCCCATTGAGACACTGGTACTGTGGAATAGGATAGATTTCCACATTACATTCGACGAAGGAGAGTCGATGCGCAAGAGGTCAATCTCTCGAAAAAATCATGCACCACCTTAGTGACACCCAGGTTCCCCAATGGTGTACCCATGTTAATGGACATACTACCAAATATAGTCAAGTTGTAATTTAAGGATTGCAACACCCGTAAGAAGGTGGGATTGGAAAGAAAAAACCGCATGGTTACGCTTCCATCTATGCTACCTGAGCCCCAACTCTTAGTACAAATGGAGTGGGCCAATGGTGTCGACAGTGGGGGCTTGCTAAATATGTTGCTCATGCCACACTTTGGGCACAGAATATAGGTAACCAGATATGTGAAGTAGCTCCTCGTCTTTTTTTACAGAGGATGTTTATGGCTCAAATGACCCTACCCTATCGATGTCGAGCTCATGTTGTCACTAACGGGTCTTCCAAACATCGGAGATGACCCTACGCCATATTTGCACTAGAACAGAGATACCACCAAGATGAAGCATAAGTATAAACTTCAGGGAGTAGGTATGGGATTCCTCATTGACCCTATAGATGACAATATGATGATATTTGCAGCAAAAACATTATCTTGCAAGCTGTTTCACAAGATTGGACCCATTGAGTGCACCGCTAGGGTGATAGAAATTGTAGAAAAGTGTGTAGTGGGTGTAATCTTCAGTTGGTTATAGTTCCTATTCAATGAGCTTATAGAGGATGCAGAGCAGGAATAGGAGAACCCTAAGGCTGAGTTTCACTAATCCTGGATGCTCATCTTGCTTTCCTTTGTTTTATGGTCCAACCCATCGGACTATCAACCAATGGACATCTAGTGCTTTTCCTTGGCACAAAGTACCAGAACCTATAGGAGGACAAGGATGACAATATTCATCGGACCGATAATAACATCAACTTATTTCTACATGGAGAGGCACTATGTGATGTTATCAAGTGGTCATACAGAGTAAGGGCTATGACGGTACAAAGGTACAGAGCATTCATAAACTTCCAGGCTAGTGTCCAAAATGTTATCTTGGAGCCATTGAATGACCCAACCAAGCAAGCACATCAGGAGGGGTTTATGATAACTGATCTCAATGTGGACATATTTTTCCAGGATTAGATGACAGAATGACATGGCCTAGTATAGGAGCAGGTGAACCAAGAAGGAAAATAGGGAGGAGAAGGCCAAGGTGACGGCCAAGGAAACAACTAGAGGAATGGTCAGGTCCATGACCCAGATGATGGGCATGGAAATGACGTAGGTGATGGCCAAGGAAATCAAACATTGAGCTCTGATGATGATGATAATGACAATGATTCAGATGGTAGTCCTACTGATGAGGATGCAAGGAAGGCCCGTGAAGAGGCATGGAACACAGAGCAGCATCAGCCGTAGCGTAAGAAGTGGAAGGTGGAAAAATCGGCTAACACTGTTAACTTAGCAGAGGAGGACATAAGCTTATTGTCCGATTTCATCACAAAAGTTCCCAAATCTAGGTTGTGAGGTATAAGTAAGAAGCTGCTGTGACTGACCAGTGAACTAGCTAAGCACATCAATTAGTTGATAGAGGTTGTCAATGAATTCAAATCCACTGTCAAGGATTAAACTTATGATGTGGATCCTAGTATCTCGTTAGTCACACTAGAGTTGGTGTCACCGATAAAAGTAGAAATATAGGCATGATTAATGGAGACAAGGACATCTGAGTTTGATGCATTTATCCATGAGTTTGAGATCCTCAATATAGACTTCTCTAAACTCATGTTAACTTAATTCTATGTGGTACAATAGGAAGCCGCGACCGATATACACATCCAGGAGAATGTTGTGGCGTATAAAGTGACTGAACAGAAAAGGAAGGAGAAACCGCGCAAGGCCCTCCTTAGAGAAAAAGAGGAGGAAATCGACGTACACGAGCAAAGTTGGCTTACACTTATTGAATCCATCAAGGAATAATTTGCAGAGTTTCATTTAGAAGAAGGCCAAGAAGATGTAGACATGACTACAAAGGTAGCACTCCTATCTCAGATTGCTACAAGCCTGAGGAGGTAGGTCAAGGATTTAAAAGTAAGGCAAACACCAAGCACACCTCCTAAGGTGCTTGAAGAGCACAACAAAGCAGTGTCTGAGGATGAGGAAAGGATAAGGAGAGGAGAAACAATATGAACTGAGGATGTTGAACCTATTTCCATGATATGGGATGTGCTTGAATCCATTGAAGTCATTGAAGTTGTTCAGGCCATTTATTTATTAGTGGGAGTATGAGAATAGTTGTAGTATTGTTGTTAGCATGTTATTAATAGTGAGAGCAGATGAATTGTAGTGATTCTATTCCTATTCCATGTGGCACTTACAACCTAGATACTAAATTATTAATGGTTACCAATGTGTTTATGGGTTTAATAAATTTTAATATAAATTTTAAATTATTATAAGTATTTTATATTTTAAAGTTAAATTTTATAAAAAAATGGTGTATATGGAAGTTATATAGAATAATATATTTTATTGAATGAAAAAACTTTTATTTTTATTTTTATGATATTTCATAATTAATAGGAAGTTATAAAATCTTTTCATATATTAGAGTTGTTAACCCAAAAATCCCCCACACAGCTCTCTATGGCCTACACCACCCAAGGACACCATCTCACAACACTCATTTCACTCCATAAGACCTTCCATTTGATCCCCACACCTCCAAAAGAGCCCAAGGATGAAGAAAAGGGCTAAAACCCCCAAAAAAGAGCCCAAAATAGCCCCCTAGGATCTAAAGCCCTAAAAAAGGGGCTAAACCCCTAAAAGGGGCTAAAGTTAGGGTGGAAGGGGCTAAATCCCTGACCAAGGGCTTAAAACCCTAAAATCCCTTAGAAAAACTATAAAAGGAGGGTGGGGGGTCACTCTCAAAACACTCCTCACTTGCTTATTATTATGCTTCCCGTGTATGCTTTGAGACCTTTTGCTCTCAAACCACCCACTCTCCCTCTCCTCCATCTCCATCTCATCAAGCCATTGCTTCCCAACCAAGAGAGAGGTGCTCCCATGAGCTAGGGCATGGTGGCCCATTTCTACCTAAGTGAGGTATAATTTCTTTTCATGGTTGTTTATTTTTTTTGTTTCCTAACCCTCATTTCTATTTGCAGGTTTTCTCCGTTGTAGCTTAGGTTTATTTTGCAGGTTTTGGAGGTGGAACCCTAACCTACTCTGTGCAGAGGGGTTCAACAATGCTTCATCTCCTCTCCTTTATTTTTTGTCATTAGCTCTTAGATGTATTTTATAGTAGCTGCCATTTGCTTGTTCTTGCTTAGATTAGCTTAGTTTAATTCGCAACTCTATTTATTTGCATTTTCATTCCATTTTTTACTGTTTTCTAAGAGTAGGAACATACCCTTGTTCCCTGTAGGCACAAGGGAGCCATTCCTACTCCTGTAGTGAGGATAAATTCTCACTACAGCTTTGGCGACTCCACTGGGTCAATCCCATAGGATCCCTGGGCCAAAAATTTCAAGTTTTCCAGTTTTTTCCATTTTACCCCAGTTTTCAGAAATCTTAGGTTAGATCTATTTAAATATGCTTTATTTCCTATTATAGTCAGTTCCAAAGCCTCTGCTAGGCCAAGCCGAGTCAGACTGACCCCAGTACCAATTACTGTCGACCATATCTGACCCTGCATCACCAAAAAAACCCTTTTCAGAGCAGGTCGCTATTATCGGGGGAAAAGGTGAGATTGGGGCACTCCTAATTGGCCAACAGGTGTGCCCAGGGCACACTTAATCCTCAAACAAGTGAAAATTCAACCCAGAAGCTCAATTTGTGGTTGTTTTTGTATTCTGTGCGATCGCCTCACTCATTTCTGGAAAAATCTCACGGCCCACTAGCTGGATTTGGTAAGAAATGTGCGGCCTGTCACATAGAAGTTGTATTTAAGTTTAATTAATAGTAATTTTCAGTTTTAGAGGATTGTTAGTGTGGCCCAGCCGCCTATGTCCACCATCGCAGGTCTCTTTCAATTCCATTTTTTACTTTTTGCAAATCAATCCATGAACAATGTGTATATGCTAAATCAATCATTAAGGTTTAATAAAATGAACTAGCCTAACTAAAAGTAACTTAAAATTAACCATCTTGCTGCTCCCTTCCTCCTTTAGCCAGTAATCACCCTTCAGGGTATTCTTGATACGACGAAGGGTAAGCTGATATAGATCTAGGCACTCCATGGTATTTTCCCCAAACCATTAAAACCAGGTGACCTAGAAGGTAGAGGGGGTAGAGAAGGAGGGATTCTCACGACACTAAGCGTCCTCCCTATTGACCAACCTAGCACTTGGGAGGTGACCTAAGGATCTACAGATGGGCTTAGTCCCATTGTGTTGAGAGCCCAACACCTTCTCTTGGTTAAAGAAGAATATCACTAAGAGGTAGACATTTAGTTAGGCCAACAATTCAGGGTTAATCACCATACTTGCTTACAAATTTTTGTTTATTTTTGCATACAAAACCATGATATGAGCTCTACCATGAATTCATAAACCATATTGCAAACCAAATACCAGAAAAAACAAGAAAACCAACACACCATACCAAATAATTAACCCAACTTAGTTCATGATGCTGAGTAAGCCTTAAAATTTACCATACTTACACTAAGTTCAATCAATTTTGCAGTCTTTGAGGACATAAGTCCCTGACTGCTTCAACTATGGGAATTACTTGGGCTTTTCCCAAAAACTCATTGTGAGGAGTACCATAGGAACCCCAAAGTAGTTGGTCGCTGAGAGGAATTGCCAAGCGTAACGGGCAACGACCCCTTTCGATTGAGTAGAAGCACCAGTGAGGAACAAGCCAAGCTCTGTCTTCTGATAGTCTTGGTGGCTGAGAGACCACCTTCAGCCAATAGGAAGCCATTGAAACTGGGGTCCAAATTTCACAACCACCAGTTTCATATACAAAAGCGAACACAATTGATCCTCCACAATCTTCCTCACGCCTAGAAGGAGAACCACCACCATTTGGAACACTTGATCGTCACCGTCGAAGCCACTCTCAATGGTCTCCCACACTATCAGAGGGCCACACAGCCTCTGATTCTAATTCAGACCCATATCAATCTAAACCACACCTCCACACTACACCATCAAGCCCCATGGCTAGTGCCAACCTGGATCCATTTTCTGGCCTAACCTTAGCAAGTGGACCCAGGTCCACATCACAAGCAGTCCAAGCACAATCATGCAGACTGTCATTAGCCAATTGCCACTACCCATAGTGACCAGCCAAGCTGGCCCAGTGGTAACACACGGGGGCAGTGGCCCCTCCACACACACTGCCTCCCCCTGCCACACAAGGGGGCAATGCACCATCCACCCACATTACCCCTACTATCATACATGGGGGAAATTCCCCCGCTACCCATACCATCCCACCCATGACACTTGGGGGCATCGGCCCATCCGCCATGGTGCCACCACAAGCACCCCCAGCCATGCAGATGCATTATGCACCTGCAAACCCCACCCCCATTGTGGCCCCATCCCACATCAACTTGGGGTCAAATTTGCCCTTCATGGCTCATTTGAACTTTCCTGACTTGGCTAGATTAACGAATGACCCCATCCACCACCAAGATTTCTAGCCACCCATTCCAACTAAGCTACCATTAGACATCCCAAAGTTTGAAGGAAAAAAGCTGGGGAATGTCCCCAAAATCATATAATGACCTTCCATCTATGGTTCTCATCCAACAACATCATAGACGACTCCATCAGGTTGAGGTTGTTCCAACGCACCCTTACAGGCGCCATGGCTAAATGGTACATTGAGCTGCCACAAGCCAAGTACCCCAACTTCAACTCCCTAGCCTTCATGTTCCTACAGTATTTCCAACTCGCTGTCAGATATGATGAGGGGGTGGAGACCTGTTATCCTATCACCAAAACACCACCACTCACATCACTGATCATATCCATGAGTGGTGGCGGCACCGTAGCTTGTGTAAGATCCAAATTGATGACAGGATCTTCTTGGATTGGTTCCTCAATACTTTGCTCCCGCCCATCACAAAGGAAGTCGCATCTGAACATCCCCAATCTAAAGAAGAGGCCATACTGAAGGCCCAACAATTTGACCTCATCTATGCCCGGTCAGGATATTTGTATATTGTCATTCCAGACGCTCCCTGTCTGAGTACCTCTTACTGCGATGCACTGGGGGCATCCCATGTAGCCGATGTCATCATAGGGTCAGACTCCCAACAACCACAGCCATGAACAACACCACCTCTCATTACACCCCAACCAAGCAACACTGCTAATGTTGCTTATCAAAACCAAGCTCCGGACTATGCTAAAATGATGTCCCAGTCCAGAGAAACAACCTCTTATGCACAACCTGCACCACCGCAGTAGGCTCAGGACATGACTTGGCCAACATAATAGTATGTGGGAAAAATTCCCACATTTGTGGCACCACCACCCCCAAAATATACTATGCACCACCAGTGCAACAAGTTCAAGCCCTTGCCCCCGCCTCACCTGCTCTGTTGGGACAAGTGTTCGCACAACAAAATCATCCCAACTAGCCTGCCCCCAAAAATCAACAAGGGTAAGATAGAAAAAACTAGCCCCGTAGCCAAGGCAATAACCAACCGCAGGGATGCGGTCAGCAACCGAACACTCTCAATAATGCCACGGCTAACCAGCCAGCCTAGAACCCCCCATGACAAAATCCACCAAGACGCAATGCATTGTTGTGCACAAACCAACCATGTACACTCTGTGATGTCTATGGAAATTACACATTTGAGTGTCCCCTCATGGCTCACGCTAAGCAGGACATTTAAAATGAGACCCGGCAAACCACCATTGCTCCCAATTAATCCCAACCCAACCAGGCACCACAAGGACCTCCTCCCATGGTGCTTCAAAACCCACTACCAGTCCAAGGATTGGTGGCAACCACTACCCCTACCCAAGCCAATCCCAATGCTCTAAGGGCACCACCTATGGCTGAAACAGGTGTTCACCACCTGATGACCATGACCACTAAAGAGGTCAACTTACAGACTAGACAAAATCAGTACGGTACAACCACCGAACTTACCGACTCATCAGCAGCATCCATGTGTAAGACAACCAACTTACCTCTCCAGTTACCCCCATTCTCATGTCCCCCCATACACAAAATTTCCAATAACGCCACAGCTAGAGCTGCAGTTAGCTATAGCATTATGGATGACTTGGCCCAAATGCCAACTGCCATGTCCACTCTTGAGGTACTTAAAATGTGTCCAATGCAGTGGAAAGCCCTACTAGCTTCTCTAGGGGTAGTAGACCCCTCCGACTCTAAGTTGATCACCTTTTATATATATAACGGAGATCCATGCATGCCCTCCACTATTTCCTTCCAAATCCCGGTGTCCATCCGGAACTTGGTTGTGCACCGATTGTTATAGCGGATTTCACCACTCTAGGTGAATCACACTTTGTATGGCCTTCCCCTGTCCGGCTGCAGACTCTTTAGACCCCATGGACCATATTTTGTCCTTTGATGTTTCCTTGATCATCCCTAAAACTATATGAAAAATTATATACACGGATTTTAACCCGATAACCGCGTACATAAGCGGGTTTGACCCATATAACCATGTACATCGGGATGTGTTCATAATCCAAATATTTTTGGAGTTTTCCTTGACATGATCCGACTCATTTGACTCCTAGCCTTCCATATGCCTTGAGATCGCTCGAATTCGACCTTTCATTATCCCTTTGAAAGCTATATAAGGAACCCCTTGGTACATTGAAGGCATATAGAGAGAATTGAAGCAAAGAAATTATAGTCCATTGTTGCCGGAATTTATACTTGAGTCTGCATCCCTTTGTCCCTTGGAGCACTTTTGTGTTCTTCCCAAGCTTGCCTTTTACTATTGAGCTTTCTATTGAGAGATGGAGGATTGAGGTGGTGGAGGCCCAAGTGGGGGATTTAGTTTCTCTGGTTCGCAGATGTGCCATCAGAGGTTGTATCTATCTTGTAATCTTTGATTTATATTAATAGAAATATCTTTTCCTTTCCAATAATGTGTATTTGATTGAATATTTTATCCATGGGAATATGTCAAATACTTTTACATGATTGATTATATATGCTAGAATAGATCTAACACCATGATATATAGTATGCTTGTATTGTTTACTTGTTGTTGAGGAAGTATTCTATCAATTCAAGATGAAGATTAGAAAGCTCAACGGGGATCTACTTCAATCGTCTGGAATAAGGTACAAGGTCTGATCCTTTAGTGTTAGACGTTTTATTTCTATTGCATATTGGGAAAGATGGATTTCTGGAGTCAAATTTGTCTGTTGTGGTACCCCAAGCCATAGGAATTTCTCTCCGTAACAGAATTGGCGACTCTGCTGGGGAGTTCCTAGTAGTTGTCCTTTGGAGGGTGATTTTCTCGGCATTCAATGTATTTGAATTGCTCTTTCTCTCTTGTTTCTATGTCGGGCCTGGGGGCATGTATTCCTGGTAGAGTCTAATTGGAGTCAAGTTTGTCTCAGCCTATCTATTTGCCTTGATTTTATGCACTTTTTCTTCCTGTACGCGGGTTTTTTATTTACAGTTGTGTATACACGCGGTTACCTCTGTGATTTCCGCGTATACATGCGGGTTTACTACGAACAGTCATGTATACCCTAGATTTTTCCTTTTTGTGGAAGATAATTGGTTGCTGGGTGAATGTTGTTAGTTGCTGAGTCTCCTTTGGCACTGCCTGAGTCTGTTTTGACCTCTGTTTCTGACCGAAATTTTTTTTTTAGCCTAAATTTTTTTTTAGGAAAGTTCTTGTCATGGCATTTTCAATTTTTTGTTTGAGATTAGTGCATTAGAGTTCTTTTACCTTAATGCTTTGCTTGGATGCTATTTATGTGTGCTTGCAGATTCTGAGGGTGGTAGAATAATTTTTTTGCTTTTTGCATCTCTTATATTTTCAAAAAATCGAAACTTACATTTGCTTATCATTATGCATTGCATTTTGCACTTTGCATTGTACTTGCACTAGATCTAGATTTCTTTGGAGTACTAGTTAGGACTTCATATAGGAAAAATTTGCATTTATCATTTGAAGAAGAATTGCGCATTTCACGTAGTACACATACCCTATTTTCATGGACACAATGCATTTGCATTGATTGTTACGGTGTGCATTTTACTTCATGTTGCGTCATAACACCACTAATTGCACGACCATATCCTATTTTTGAGTAATAAAGCCAACTAAAATCAATGCTAAATAAAATGAATTACACTCTTTTCTTTTCTAGGGTGCACCAACAATCTTAGGTTTTAGGATCCTGGAATAGTTCATTGTAAGTCAATTCTCCAAGATCACTAAACAACAACATCTAGGTGTCTGTCCAGGGGAGTGTGTGAAATCCTTGGTATAACCATTCTTCTCAGGATCCTCCTCTCAAACGGGAGTTAAGCACAAGGTAGTGTGAGAAGTTATCAATTGGGATGACCCCTAGTCATAACTGAGTAGCACCGGAGATATTTCTAGGATTGTATTCGTATCTGGGGGCTCTCTCGGGAGTTTCGAGCTTTGCTACCCTACCCATATGGTCAATCCCGCCTACGATTGTCCACCTAAGCATTGATTATATTGAGGTGACCTTAGTTTCCTTACCTAGGTTATCGAGGGGGTACTTGCAGAGGTTATTATGTGAGTGTCCTATCCAGGTAGAGGTCGGACAGCGCAGTCTCTTTATGCGTTGAAGCTGAGGGCCACTATAATTGGTTATGTACCTCCGCTTGTAGTGTATGGGAGTTTCGAGCCTCTCCTAGGTGAGACATACCTGGTGCATTCGGGAGCTCACATATCCTCCCCTTGGGTTGCTTGTATTTTGGCTGTATATTTTCTTAGGAGTGTGCTCTTTGTGCGCTAGTTGGCCTCTGGGATCATGGTTACTTGAGTATATTTATGCTCTCTCGATTTTGGGTCCTTTTATTTTCGGCATGCCTGGTATCCTATCACCCGTCTTGGTCCTAGTACGGACCCTGGTGTTAGACTTGGGGGCATCACAACCCCTTACCGTGCTCATAGATTTGGGAATGGTCATATTCCATCCTCTACTCCATTTGTGGAGGATTTTTATTCCCTTTACTCGGTCTTTACACCGGTGGTCAACCTCATGGGGGTGGTAGTGGATGCGTGAACATTGGGTCTACACATTACTTTCCTTTTGATGTCCCATTGTTCATCGCATTGTTCCTTTGGGTGCTATTGTCATGATCATTCCTCCCTATATCATATAGTTTGGATTCTTTATTAACTATTTTGGATTATTTTTGACTAATATGGTTGTCATGTAGGGTCCGGTTTTTGTACACTCTCTCTGAGGTTTTGACCCATTCGTTCCTATCACAGGTATTATGTCTGAACTGGCATATAGGTTAGTATTTCACATCTGCTTTCACTTAGGCATTGCCTTATGACTGTTCCATCTTAACCTTAGGTACGAACCCATTCCATGGTATCACGGAACCTTCATGTTGTTGTTAGAAGTGGTACTATGTGAATGGTAGAGCTTTCCTATACATGGGTGCCCTAGTTAGCTCCCTTTTGCATTTGGTACCCATGCTGCAAGTCCTCTCTTAGGTCTGGGAGTCCCTTTTAGTCCCACCATGTGCTTGAGCAAGAGCTTCATACTCCTCTTGAAATTTATGCTGCCCATTTCCTTGGTACTCCCTCATATCAAGTTGTGAATGCATTATCATGAGCTTTGCTTGTCTTATTTAGCTTTATGCCGACTCTCCTGACATTGCGCTTCAGCCATATAGCCCGAGCTTGTCTCATGTCTAGCCATGCAAAGCCATTTTTTATATCCTTCGTAGCTTGATTTCCCTTTTTACCAGGAGGGGATTTTCCCCCAAGTGTCGATATCCTACACATGTATCCTTGCATTGAGCATAGGTATGTTCCACTACTTGGAACTAGTTTGTTTTCCCTTATGACACTCGTCTCCTCCTAGTTTGTAACTATAAAGCTAGTTTATTCTTTTTTCAAGCTTTTCAAATAACTGAAAAAGTCCAAAAAAATCAAAAAACCAAAAAGTCGGACAAGGAAAGATGTTAACTTTGGCAGCTGTCGAGTCATGTCGCCTTTGAACAGAGCACTGTATATCACATCCATTGGTTGGTTTATAGTTTGACTTTAGGAGCTGTACTCATTTATCTGAGTTTATCTCCATCGACTGGTTAAGCTTCCAGTCCCTATGGAGCCTCTGTTGATGCCTCTTGCATCACAGAGATGTCCCTGTTTGTATATCGAGTCTATGCTACCTTCATTCAGTCACCATACACCATTATGCTCTTGTTTGAAGGAAGTTGAAACCTATGTCAGCCATTCCTCAGTTATCTTGACTTTGCATGTCGTCCATTCCCGGTATAGTTACTGGTTCGTGCACCTTATGATCGAGTCCTTCCACATTATACAGCTTTGCTGAGTACCTCGTGTTGGATGATGGGGGATGCCTTAATGCCCTCCTTCCAGTGGATTTCATCCCATCGAATTCAGATCATCTATTCTGGGATTGGAATCTAGAGTCCTTTTGAGTGCCTTGAGACTTGCAGTCATCAGTGGCAGGTTCTCTCGCCATCGACAGTTTCTTGGGAATACATCAATGTCCCCTGATCGATGGATCCTCTCAAGTGTTCGACCTCAACACATTTATTCGCACTTGTTAGTTTGCACTCTAGTACCTTGATTCCCATTTTCATTATCGGTGGGTAATCTCACATCTGTTAATGGTATACATCAATGACCGGTAATCAGACGATGGACTACTATGTTCGACCTCGACACCTCTATTTGCATAGTAGGACATGTACTCGTAGCGGTGTGTGTAGAAGACTTTCCATATTGGTGGCATCTCCTATATGATACCTCCTTGATCGTGCCAGTGTTCATGAGATTTCAGCTCTTGTGACTTGTTCCAGTATATGTCAGATATTTCCAGCCATTATGGAGATCTTGATCTATTGTATATCTTCAGCCATTTTGGAGATCATGGTCCTTTGTATATCTTCATCATGGAGATTTTGATCTATGTCTATTTTACGTGGTGATGACCACATCTGTGATATCATGTATTATGCCTATTCATGGCCATTGTACTCTTATGTATTCGGGACTGCTATATGTACTTGCAGTTATATGCAGAGTTGTATTATTGTACTATGCTGATTGGGTGGCTAGTCTTCCATTTGGGATCCTTCATCACTCCACTTTTGGGATGGACTTATAATGTATTTCGGCCATCGTATGACCCCTCTTACCTCACACTTTAGGGGGCATCTGTTATAGCGGATTTCACCACTCTAGGTGAATCACACTTTGTATGGCCTTCCCCTGTCTCACTGCAGACTCTTTAGACCCCATGGACCATCTTTTGTCCTTTGATGTTTCCTTGATCATCCCTAAAACTATATGAAAAATTATATACGCAGCTTTTAACCCGATAACTGGGTACATACGCCGGTTTGACCCATATAACCGTGTACATCAGGATGTGTGCATAATCCAAATCCTTTTGGAGTTTTCCTTGACATGGATCCGACTCATTCGACTCTTGGCCTTCCATATGCCTTGAGTTCGCTCAGATTCGACCTTTCATTATCCCTTTGAAAGCTATATAAGGAACCCCTTGGTACATTGAAGGCATATAGAGAGAATTGAAGAAAAGAAATTATAGTCCATTGTTGGAGGAATTTATACTTGAGTCTGCATCCCTTTGTCCCTTGGAGCACTTTTGTGTTCTTCCCAAGCTTTCCTTTTCCTAGTGAGCTTGCTATAGAGAGATGGAGGATTGAGGTGGTGGAGGCCCAAGTGGGGGATTCAGTTTCTCTGGTTCGCAGATGTGCCGTCAGAGGTTGTATCTATCTTGTAATCTCTAATTTATATTAATAGAAATATCTTTTCCTGTCCAATGATGTGTATTTGATTGAATATTTTATCCATGGGAATATGTCAAATGCTTTTACATTATTGATTATATATTCTAGAATAGATCTAACACCATGATATATAGTATGCTTGTATTGTTTACTTGTTGTTGAGGAAGTATTCTATCAATTCAAGCTAAAGATTGGAATGCTCAATGGGGATCTACTTCAACTGTCCAAAATAAGGTACGAGGTCTGATCCTTTAGCGTTATACATTTTATTTCCATTGCATATTGGGAAAGATGGATTTCTGGAGTCAAAGTTGTCTATTGTGGTACCCCAAGCCACAGGAATTTCTCTCCATAACACTGATGTATAGTGGATGAGGGGGCATCCACATGGATGAGGGGGCATCCTTGGTTTGGTAGAAGCTTGGATCACCAATTATGCAACCGTCCTCCATGACTCTGTGGGCTTATGATGGACATCCCACTGAAGCCTAAGGAATCCTCCCTCATGTCCCCATCACGTTAAACGAGAAGATAGTCCTGATCGACATCGAAGTCGTCAATGCTCAACTAGAATACAACCCCCTCCTTGGGAGGAGTTACAAGTACGCCATGCAAGCCATCACGTCAACTATCTTCCACCTCATGATGTTCCCCCGTGAAGGGAATATTGTGACGGTTGACCAGATCACCTACCATGATCCACAAGGGTTAACAGTGCCTACCAACATTATCCCTACCATCACCACCATTGAGCCCCAAGGGGCGACCACACACGCTAGCGTTATCCCTGTAACCAACACTGTGGTTGAAAACACACCAGCCTCCCCACCATTGAATGTGGGCCCTGTGCCATTTACCAGTCCCACCATGACGACTCTTTTCCCATTAGTGGCACCACCACCGACACAAAATAAAACTGCAGACTTGTGCATGGTCTCATCAATCACCATTGCACCCAAATAGCAACCACAGCCACAGCCCCAACCACAACCACAACATCGTCCGCAGCCACAACACCAACAGTAGCCACAACATCACCTGCAGCAATATCATTACATGCAGCTGCAACCACAACCTCACCCCCACATGCAACCAGCTCATATTTATGTGGGATCATCTCCAATCCATACAATTGCCTTCCTCTTTCCCCCACCTGGTGTCATGAGCAAGCCGTTCATGGCCACCTTAAGCCTACCCAACTTTACATTGGGGATCTTAGTGTGGTATCTAGATCCACCAGCTCAACCAGCAATGCCCCAGGTTGTGTTAAATTCGGTGCAACCTATTATGGTTGATTCCTACCCCCCACCCAGTCCGCATAGGCCAACCGTCGCACCCGCACTTGCACCACCCCAACTCAAAAGGGATAGGGGAAAGAACACCAAATCCACTGCAGAACCATGACAAGTTCCACCTTGTGCTATATGTGAATAACAAGGCCGTCCAACTCAGGATTGCCCTGAAATCCTAGTGATCCATGCACATCTGGATGCCATGGATACGAATGAAAACATTCCCGTGGTTGAACTCCAAACCACACCAGTAGTAAAGAACAAGGAATTGATGAAAAACCATGCTTGCACCCTTTGCGGCTTGTATGGACATTAATCCCACCATTTCCAAGACTTACCTGAGTTTCAAATGGTCCGTCACAATTCCCTTGATTCTGAGATCACCTTGATTGAAGACGTTCACCCACCACCTCCTTCTTCAGACACCATGTCCATTTACATGATCTCCATTTCTATAGACCCTCTTGTCTCCACCATCACCGATGGTCCATCAGACTTGTCTCTTCCGTTATTTTCACTGCCCCAGCTCCATCCATAGCTGCAACCTCAGTCGCAACCTCAACCTCAGTTGATCCTTTTCCTTTTCCTTTTCCCTTTCCTTTTCCTACCATCCATGATCGTGAGTAAGTCTATCTTGGCAACCCGCAATTTACAATATTTCACATTGGGAGATCCTATGTGGTACCTTGAACCACCTACCATACCTCTGAGGCCCTAGGATGTGTTGACTCATGTCCGACCAATGGAGATGATGTTGCACCTACCTCCAAGTCCATCAAAGACTCCTCCCGTCTCCAGGCTTGCCCCTCTTCCTCCAACAGAGACTGGGGGAAAGGCCACCAAAGCCACAACCAATACCATTTTCATGATATCTAGCACTACTTTCCCTCCCATCTCATCGGCTCTAGAAGATCCACCTGATCTATCGCAGCACAACTTACGCGATGACATAGATATATGTAAGACCACCTTCGGTTTTACCCCATTCCCTTTAAACCATAGTGTGGAATCAGTTCTTCCCATAAAAGAACAGATTCTGTCATCCCACCTTACCAATGACCTTCGTCTCAGCAAGAGGGCATACCTCTTCGTTGACTCTGATGGAAAACTCTTGGAGAACCTCCACAATGGGCTCTACCTCAAGAAATTGTATGCTTAACACCACCAATGAGTCGCTTCATTTTCTTTTCTTGTTTTCCAATGTTTTTTAGCAAAAATTAAACGCAGCACCATCAGCTACTCATCAAAAGTGTCTCGAAACCTGTTCCAGACACCTCTCACACCTCCAGGATTAAATTTCCATTTCTTTATGAGATCATCATCTCATGTTTAATTAGTCAAATTCAGGACCATTTCCCACAAGTCACCTCGATTCATGAGCCATGACATGACGATGCGAGTGTCTATAGATCGGTACTCATATCACACCGCCCGATCGCTACTCATGCAAGCTGTCGGGCCGCCGCCCGTTAAGGATTGTACTATACTTTTATTTTCGTATCTATAATTGTCTTTTTCACCGCACCACATGTGGACATCTGGACCATCATCCACAAACACCTTTATTTTTCTTCCATGTATTTGGAATAGAAGCGTCCTCGGGCCGCCACCTGTCAAGGACTATAATTTTAGCTTTTATTTTATTGTTAACACATAGATTGTCTCTTTTTTTCACCACACCTTACGCAGACCTCTAGACCGCTGTCCATAAAATGATTTCTTTTCTTACACGTATTTGGCATATAAATGCCTCCGAACTTGTACTTACATCACATGTAGTCAAGTCCGTCCATCGCAACACACACATTAGAGGAAATTTCAACTCAAAATGGGCCTCCTAAAATGAACTAATAAAATAATAGTTAAAATAATAAAATAATATTTATTAATTTTTGAGGAAGAAAAGAAAAAAACTACTTTTTTGTTTGTATTTTTGACATATCTCGCTGTGGTTTTACTCAAATTTCAATCGGGAGAGCTCGTTGGATGCGGAATTAAATTCTGCATCCAATGAATACCCACTCGGCATACTTTTGATGGACCCCACTACCCCAAAAACAAGAAATACCTGAAAAAATGGAATGATGACATCATCATTCCATTTTTTCAGGTATTTCTTGTTTTTGGGGTAGGGGGGTCCGTCAAAAGTATTTCGAGTGGGTACTCGTTAGATGCGGAATTTAATTCCACATCCAACGAGATTCCCGATCGAAATTTGAGTAAAAACACAGGGAGATATGTCAAAAATACAAACAAAAAAAGTAGTTTTTTTTATGATATCTATCCCCAAATTTATATTAAAAAAGTGTTTAAGACCTATACGGTATTTCAAATTTAAAGCAATTTCATTGGCTAACACATGATGACATGGAATTTGAATAAAAGTTAAAAGGCCCATTTTGAGTTGAAATTTCCTCTAATGCACATGCTCTCCTAACCTCTGTCCTAGAGCCACCTCAGTTTGCGTGCCTTTGTCGCACCATCTCGTAGGCCTCTACCGTGATCTATCCCACGCATGTATTGGTATGTTTGAGAGCCTTCTGCTCCGTCCATACTACGCAGATGAACTTTGGACCTCTGTCCACCATCCCAACATGGGGCACCGCTCATGCCACTGTAGTTGGTTGACCACATTGGAGTTTCATTTAAGCTCTTTTCTGACTCCTTAAAACAATGAAAAGATTACTGAGCACAGCTGCTTCCTTTCCCACTTGTTAAATTATAGGAAAGGGCATCTACATCATCTTGTTTACCTCCTTTTGTAGACCATCTAGACCATTTCATGAAAAGGACCTCCTTGGCACACTCAAGCCAAGACCGTTCCCCTCTGCATACTTTTGTGCTTTCTCGAGCAGAGCGGCCGGACTTTAGGAAAAGTATCACCACCAGTTGTCGTTAAGCTCTTTTCCAGCTATCTCAACAAGAAAATAATGCTGAGCAAACTTGGTTTCATTCATGCTTGTGAAAGGATTTGAATGACCGTCCAGTCAGTATAGGTTTAACCTTTTTCGGCTTGATTGGACTCCCAATGGTAAAAACGTCTCTCATCCCCTCCAGGATGGGTGAGCTCTCCTATGTACACTTTTATCCTTTTTTAGGAATAGGAGACTATCAACAAAAAAGAGCCCCCACTGGAGTCTTCTTCATGCTTTCAGACTCTCTAAAATTGAAAGCACCATCAAGCACTTATGCTTTCAGGCTCACTAAAAATTCACGATATTGTACCACAACAGTGTCCCTAGACACCACCCCATAGAAAACAACTTGGAAGCATCCCCACATTGGTTTTCCTTTGTTCAGAGTACTCTGCATTGTCTCTTCCTTGGATTCCATCAGTATCAAAAGTGTCCACCTCCTCCAAGTATTTCCCATCTGCAGCAACATTCCTGGTATTACAGCTATGATCCCATTCCCATGAGTTATGTTTCATTTGCTGCTTAGTTCTCCCTACCATCATACTCTGAACAAAGGAATTTTGAGTCTCCTACTCCCCCCCTGCCCCTGTTTAGTTTTTTCCCTTCCCTCCCCTCCCCCCCCAATTTAGTGAGTCAGTCCACAGATTTCTCCAAAACCTTTCGGTTATCCCTCATGTTCCTGGTCAAGGAAACATCATTTCCCTGACTAGGGGTAGGTCTCCCTTTGTCGACACCAACACACATATTTTAGAGGATATACCTAGAGGTCCCTGTACCTTGGTTTCATTTACATCATCGATGAGTTCCTTGGACCACTTGAGAGGAGTCCTTAGTGCCTCTTGGGATGGTTTTTTCTCGTGTGCTCGACTTCAACTCCATCATCGCACCACTGAGATTCGTACAGGGTTTGTTCAACATAGTACTTGTTCAAAGACCTCAGATGTCACCCAACTCTAGAACATTGGTGAGTCCACTTGAGGGACCTAAACATGATATGTCCCTTGTGATTTTCGGGTTGCATTGGAGACAGTGTTCAGAAACCCTAGTAGTGCTTCGATATACCTTTATGATTGATGCAGCATACTTGTACCATAGAGACTTTGACTCTCAATTAGTGAGTCCATATAGCTATGTACCATTCTAGATCCAGTAGACCATCAGTCATGAAGATATAGCATTCCATGAGAATGCCATGGGTCCAATGTACCATATCAGTATTGTACTCAGCCTCACATAGAGGCAACCAACATTGTAACATCAATTGTTTATTATCGGCTCTTGTATCTTAGAGCATATATCAAATGATTCTTTTTTCATGAGCATGGGAATGCCCGCCTCATCCATATACATGTCACATATTCATTGTATCTCACCCATTGATGGGAACCAAATTAATACAAAAACCAAAATCCACCATGCCCCAGCCTCGAAAGCACCACCTCTCTACAACAAATCCTATGATGTCTGTCCACCATACATTGAGCTCTCACCCTCACACATTAGGGGGCAATTTGTTAACCCAAAAATCGCCCACACAACTCTCTATGGCCTACACCACCCAAGGACACCATCTCACAACACTCATTTCACTCCATAAGACCTTCCATTGACCCCCACACCTCCAAAAGAGCCCAAGGACGAAGAAAAGGGTTAAAAACCCCAAAAAAGAGCCCAAAAATAGACCCATAGGAGCTAAAGCCCTCATAAAGGGGATAAAACCCTAAAAGGGGCTAAATCCCTGACCAAGGGCTTAAAACCCTAAAATCCCTTGGAAAAACTATGAAAGGAGGGTGGGGTTTCATTCTCAAAAGACTCCTCACTTTCCTATTGTTATGCTACTTGTGGATGCTTTGAGACCTTTTTCTCTCAAACCACCCACTCTCTCTCTCCTCCATCTCCATCTCATTAATCCATTGCTTCCCAACCAAGAGAGAGGTCCTCCCATGAGCTAGGGCATGGTGGCCCATTTCCACCTAAGTGAGGTATAATTTCTTTTCATGGTTGTTTATTTGTTTTGTTTCCTAACCCTCATTTCTATTTCCACGTTTTTCATTAACATTGTTTGCAGGTTTTCTCCATTGTAGCTTAGGTTTGTTTTGCAGTTTTTGGAGGCGGAACCCTAACCTACTGTGTGCAGAGAGGTTCAACAGTGCTTCATCTCCTCTCCTTTATTTTATGCCATTAGCTCTTAGATGTAGTTTATAGTAGCTTCCATTTGCTTGTTCTTGCTTAGATTAGCTTAGTTTAATTCGCAACTCTGTTTATTTGCATTTTCATTCTGTTTTTTACTGTTTTCTAAGAGTAGGAACCTACCCTTGTGCCCTGTAGGCACAAGGGAGCCATTCCTGCTCCTGTAGTGAGGAGAAATTATCACTACAAGAGTGACACATTTGAGTGGTGAATGGAGAAATAATTTCTCTCAAACTGATTGTAAAGGCTCTTCAACTTTGATTATGCTTGAATATTAAGTTAATGTTGTTGTTGTTTTGTTTTTCTATAAAAATAAAAGTAGTACATCTTTAATAATTATACCCCTTTCTATAGTTAACCATTTTTTTTAAGTGTTGTAGAGCTATTATATTACACTGTAATATATGTGTGTATTGGAGAAATATTTAAAATGGCATAATTTAACATAAATAAAAGATCATAAAATTTAATTTAGGTTAAATGTAATCTAAAATTTCATTTTGGGGATTAATTGATCATAGTAAGCTATGGTGGATATCCTATTGAAATAGTTTATCACAACAATTTTTTACAAAAATATATTTACTATCGAATGTTTATTTATGAAGTAGTATAAACATTATATAGTTTAAAAAAATGCATTGCACCTATGTCATGGAATCTCGACAACTTATATTTTCATTTCTAGTAATGGTTTTAATTTTTTTACTGGATTTCAGGAAAAATGCTGCAAAAACTATGATAAAATAAATCCAAATCATATCATGTTTAGAGTATGCTTTTATTTATTATTATCACTTTATATTGTGCGTGTAACACACATATCACTAAAACAAACTGAAGAAGTAATAAATGGAGTTAAAACAAAAAGGAACAAACTATATGATAAAGAACATGGGAGCACCTTTGGACTTGAACACCTCACCACCAACAAATCCCCCTTGGACAATCCTTCTTGAGAGCTCATTCATCAAGGAAATTTGTCAAGAGTTGTTTAAATTAGTTGCTTCTAGTTATGTGTAGCCTAATCTATTCTGATCTATTTTGAGAGTAATTTTAATGTGGACTTATTGTAAAACTATAAAAGACACTTTGGTCTACTGAAAATCCAACCAAATCCATTTAGGGTTTTTAGGTGTGCATATTTTATCTATTGTATTGGGATTTGCTTGTTATTGTTCATGGTATTTTGCAGAAGGCTCTATGAACCTTATCATTTTTTATCAGAACTATAAGACCTAGAAATGATCCTTATTCTTCATCACTGCTCAGGGTCAAAAGTCAACAACGTGATCTTGCAGATCAACAAATCAAACTAGAGTAACATGGGGATTCCTAGGGTTGAAATCTATTATTTTTTATGCTTTTATGGATATTGTCTACATTTTTCTCCCTAACAACATAGACACTGCCACTCTATTTTATATTTTGAGAACTTTGGTCCCTCCCACCCAACCTATGATGATTCTATGATTGGGACAATAGAGCATGGATCTACTGGAAAATATATTATGGCCAATTTTCTAATTCGACAATCATTCATACTTTCTACTAGGTTGTTAGAACTACATGTGCTCTTCCATGGTTCATGGATTGATCTAGGAATCAATTATTCAAATCTATAATTCTACCTCACAACACTTCCTTCTTCATAAATATCTTGTTTGTGGGAGATTGAGCTTCCAAAATAAAATCATCATTAGACTCATTTGGGGTTCCATCCTTATTATTTCTACCCTAAATTTACAATGTTATCTCTATTAAGGTGCTTTGTATATCCTATCCATCATCAACACCCTAACAGTCTAGGTAGTTCCTAGGGTTCTAGCTTAACCAAAGGATAAAGAGAAGTGATAAGACTATGATCAAATCATTGATCCTATATCATGGTCTAGTTTAGAGATTTAGTAGAATTCCATTGACTACTTTTGGCATGGAGTTTCTACAACAAATCTCTTGAATTCCCTCTTAGAAAATAGTTGTTGTAGTATGTTTTCACCTAAACTAGTCATATTGAAAACCCTTGACACATAGAAAATATTTTTGACAAGGGTATATTCAATTAAATTTTTTTCCATTTGTTTCCCATTATTATTTACCGTGCACCACACTTTTCTAGGCATACTACATCACTACCTAGTTATGCACTTAAGTTTGAATCCTCCATGCGATCAATCACCAAATCCAAGAGTTTAGAAATGACAACCTTTTATTCTCATATTCCATTGATAGTATCATCTTTTCTATATAATCTATACTCGATTTGATAAAAAACAACTCAAGCAACAATACCTCAGCCAATTTAATGGATCTATATTATCAAGAAATTTTCATTGATATTTCAAGCACTTTTTGTGATCATGTCCAAAGAACCTATATATATTTCACTATTGGTCTAGATAAATATATTTTATTAGTCTCACAACATTTGAAAGAATGATCCCCATATTTCATTGCAACTGTATCTCACACAAACCCACCACCATAACTAGTTGGATGCCACACTATGTTATGGTCACCTTTTGTGGGATGAGATTGGAATTCAACCTAGTTAACATGGCTCCACCCTTAAATACACGACCATACTTACATGTAGTTTATTGGCATCCTACAACTCTTTTTTCCTAGTTGTGAATATTTTGGTACATGAATTCTTTGTAACACACTTTCTTTTCAATATGAACCAACAATGATCACTACTCTTCATAGTTGTGCATGGGTAGGTAATATTTTATTGTAATGGATGTAAAGATACTAATCATTTTCAATCCATATATATAGAAGGGAATTTTGTAACCTAAACAAGGTTTTCATAGACTTTTCGATAAAATTTTATTAAACAACATTATATATCTAACATTTTCTAGCAAATCCCAATGAACATATTGATCAAGGACATATCAAGTACGACATATCCATGCTCAACAATAAACGTCACCTTACCTTCATATCCCAACATTTTTTTTTACCGTAGTGAAATTTAGGAATATTAGCATCACCAACAACCAAGTGGCCTCATGTATCCTTCTCTTAGCCTTTACTCAGGTGCCTCCATGTTGTGATCATGCCTCTTCTTTAGTTGTACCAAGGTATCCTCTCATTCTTGAGAAATATGTAGGAGATCACTCTATCCCTTATAAAGCTAATCCATAAAAAAATTCAATATCCTAATCCTTTTCAACGAGACACACACATCTCTCTACCTATATATAGAGGTGAAATGCAAGGTGAGATGTAATATAATTAAATTAAAAAATTCAAAGCAAAGATAGAAACATGCGAGATAATGGATAGAGTAGATATATATGTTCACTTGCCTCTTCAAGGGGGTAAAATCCAAGAGAACAAATATAAACACCTAGGGCCCTTTTACTTGTAGTCACATTATTATTGAGGGAAAAACACCTAGGGCCCTTTTACATTAATTCACTACCCACTAAATATATAATGGGCGTGATGGCCTTGTACATTGATAAAGTAGGGGAGTTAGGGTAGCACCCTAACATGTCCCCCCTTTCAAAAGAAACATTTTCCTCAAGACTGGAGATGAAGAAATTGATGAAAAATGGTTGAAGGTTCTTGAGTAGAATATTATGGTGAGGTATCCTCCCAATGAATCAAAACTCCATGGATAGCATGTTCACATAATGGACGCTCTTGATTGTCTGAAATTTATTTTGGTTGGATCCAAAAAAAAGTTTGAACTTGACAATTTTGAACTATTAGCTTATTCAAGCAAGAGACATTAAATACTAAGTGTATATTAGTCTGTGAGTGGAGAACTAATTTGTAAGCCACCTAACCAACGTGTTGAAAAATCTAATGTGGTCCAAAAAAATTTGGTGCAAGATTTGATGGCCTTTAAATTAGAGATAGGTCTACTCGTAAGGTTGGAGACAAAGGAATGCCTAGTTTTCTTCTACAATTGAACACCCTAAGCGGTGCTAGTATGCATGTTTCTTCATCCAATTTTGATTCATTATCACATTTTTCTTAAGTGTGTAAAGAGTGACATGACAATTATGAATCAAGTTATCGATTACATGTACTTTGAGATTACCTAGTAGATAAGAAACCGCAAAGCATGGTTATTAGCCATAAACTAATTAATATGGTGTCATTTATGTAGCATCATGATATGTGATATTATACCACCCTTATTCCAAAGGAAATCGTTGTTCTCACTTATGTTACTTTTCGGATACAAAACATATCAAATAGGTTTTAAGAAACTTGTTGATTGATTCGGCATGGAAGTATGTTTGAGCATGATAAGAGGTTCTCATTTACAACTAGGTTCCCTAGAGTATAAATATTTCTTGGTAAATTTTTCCGGTGAATGTGGTATCATGATATGACACAATGGAGGTAGGCATGCCATGGATTTCAAAAATTTAGTCTAAAAAAAACTAGGCAATTGTTGCTAAGGTAAATAGGTTCTAGAAAGAAAAAAAATGAGTATATTTGGAAAGTTTATGAACCACCACCATGACGATTTATTTGTTACTTTCTTTCAAAATACCAACAATACAATCCATGGAAATGTCGGTCCAAATAGTGGTTGGGATTGGAAATGGTTGTAATTCCCTAGGAGTCTTTATTCTCTCACCCTTGTTCCTTCGGAAAGTTTCACATTCTACTATAAAAGTAAGTGTATCCTTTTTCATGCATTTCCAAAACAAGGAGTTCCCATCATGTATATAATATTTTTGAAAACCCAAGTGGCCTACAAGAGGATATGAATGCCACTATGTTAAGATTGTTTGTTTTAAAGAAGAGTTGGGTACCATAAAAGATTACCTTTTGTCATAGTGTATGTTGCTTCCAAGTGTAAACTTGGGTAGGGTTGGGATCCCCCTGGAGGAACTTGATAAGATGAGATCTAGAAACATTGGTTAACCATTCTTGGTGTGCTTCCTCTAACCATTCATGTAATATAAAGGATAAGGAAAAAAGTGATCCCTCTTACTCATTTTTTCCTAACAAGGAAGTTGCCACAACATTATCTTTCTTTCTTTTTAGATGATATCATAATCATAGCCAATATTTTTGGTGACCAATTTATGTTGTACTCCAAGCAAGACAAGAATTCCTCAAAAAAAATATGTTAGGCTATGGTGGTTCATGTTGATTTAGAAGCGTTACACTATAAGATGTGGCCACCATCTATCGACTACATGTATGATTCCCATCATTTATTTCTCATGAGTAGACTTTCTCAAATTCTTGTCACACAACTGATTACTTGTGAATTCTAAGGATCCCCCTTCTTTCATTAGAACTACACCCAAGCATTTTTTAGAGGTATCGCATTTTGAGACCACCATACAAAATTCTTAGTAAAATCAAATGCAACTAATACCAATGTGGTGCACATGGAATTTTTTTAAATTGAGAATGCTTGTTCTACTCCTTTGTTCCATGCAATGACATTTTTATTAAGCAAGGTTGTCAAAAGGGATGAAATTTTACCATATTTCTTCACAAACTTCATATAATATCCTATAAGGCCTAAAAACCCACATAATATCTTCAGGGGGTTAGCGCAAGGCCATTCTTGAATTACTACAATCTTCTCGGGGTCCATGCTTAGCCCATCTTGGTCAATAAATTGACCCAAGTATTTGACCTCTGAAACTATAAAAGAGCATTCAAAACATTTAATGAATAAATAATAGGTGTGGATGAGTTGCAAGGATTTATGAACATGTTGTACATGGGCATCCCAATTTTTACTATAAATCAAAACGTCACCAAAGAAAAAACACAAAATCATGAAGGTATGGCCTCAGAATTCTATTCATGAGTCTCTGAAAAGTAGAGGGTGCATTAAATTCCAATGGGTGTAACCCAAAACTAATAATAGCCTTCATGTATTTGGAAAGTCGTATTTGGATTATATATTTTTTTTCATCTTGATTTGGTGGTATCCTTAATGAAGGTAAAGTTTGGTAAAAAATTTGTGTTTGATGGTAAAATTATTTAGGGAACGAACATCAAAACACGTGTTCCAATTTCCTTGATTCTTTAAAGGCTATGATAATTGGGAATGACTATGGGCTAGTGCTAGGACGAATGACTCTTTCCTCTAGTATCTCCTAAATAATATTTTAATTTCATTATTTTGTGAAAAATAATGGGCGCCTATACAATTGTACATTTGGTGTTTGAATTCCCATAATCGAGGGAATATCATGATCAAGTCTCCTCTAGATCAGGGTAGACAATTTGGTGTCTCAAATACTTGATGGTGTTTTTTTGAAGCCATCTAAAAAGAAATAGATTTCAGGTGTGGTAATATACAGAGATTGTATGGCATGGAAGTGAGCAATAATTCCATGGTTGCATTTCTTCAATAATTTTACCATTTGATGAGAAGTTATGATTTATGGGAGCTTACTTGGATCCCTTTGAGGGCATGAGTATGAGAGTATTGAATAAATATCAAGTATACGTACTTGATGTCCATGGTAACATGCCCCAATGTGTGTATCCATTCTACCTGTAAAACTACATCACAACCACCCATGTCTATGGACAACATATAACTTTTGAGATGACAATCACCCAACTAGAGTTTCACATTTTCACAACACCCCACACATTTCATCATTTCACCATTAGCTATCATAATTTGAAAGTTGGGAACTGAATGGACATAACAATGGAGTTATTTATCCAATCACTAGTGAATAAAGTTATGGATTGTGCCACTTTCAACCAAGACCACCACTTTGGGCACTTGATGTCACCCAAAATTTTCAAGATTTGTAGGGATAAAATATTAGATACATCATTAAGATAGATGAGAGGTTATTCTTGATGGAATTTGAGTTCCACTTATTCATTCATTGAGGATTTTGATCAATGGCCTCAAACTTAAGGGTATCTTCCATAATGATATCTTGAAACTGTGTAGTAGTTGTCATATCAATTTGAAATAATTTTTTTTCTTTACATTAATGATTTGGAGCATACTTTTCCACACAATTATACTAGATTCCACCAGGAGACCAAAAGTTTTGGTCACCACAATTTTTTTCAAGGGATAAATGACCAAAATTGATAAATTTAAGTGAGTTAACTAAAAAAGACCAAGATAAATGACCAATTTTGGTCACTGGATAAAAACCAATTGAAAACGACCAAGATAAATGACCAAATTTGGTCACGGGATATCTAGACTGAAAATGACCACATGACAATTGGTCATTTATTTGGTCATTTTTATTCTTGCTATCTTTTAATCACTCCTAATTAATTAATTATGATTAATAACCAATGCAATTGCAAGGCATTCTTTGAAGGTGAAGTCCATAATTGTAGGTCTTCTTCAATATTGTGTTGAACAATGAGGGGGGTATTGGAAAACAAGATTTGATACTTACCTTTGTTTATCAATGCGCCTAAATCCACAAAAAAATATTTTAGGATATTTTTAATAGTTTTTCTTATTGAATGGAGGGGACACCCATGAGAATTGTGTCATCCATAAATCGAAGATGATATGCAACTAGATCACTTCCATGAATTCGGAGGCCTTTAATGTAGTCTGGAACCATAATAGCTTTGTCTCTTCATCCTAATCCATCAACCATAAGGATAAAAATTAAATGGGTCGATAGGGGACCCCCTTGCTTTATACCTTGCAAAGGAGTGAAAGTTTACAAAGGAGATCCATTGACCAATATGGGAAAGGAAACATAGGACATTAGAGAGAAGATACAATTCATCCAACATGTTGAGAAAATGCTAGCAAAACCTAGTGAATATAATGACAATATATTTTATCAAAGACTTTGGACATGTCCAATTTCAATGACATGCCCACCTTCTTAGAGGTTTTCAGTGAATATATTGTCTAATGAGAAAAATTATGCCCTCCATAATTTGTCGTCATTCCACATACCGTGTTTGCTCGACTAAGAAAAATCCCTACGAATATGAAATCTCGCTATGAAAAGCTTCACATGGTCATGATTCCCTTGTGTTTATTGTATTCCCAGGATGTCAAACCCGCGGGCACCATACCCTTCGAGATCGAAGAATTGCCAGGAATTCAGATGATTACACTCCGGAGGCAATATGGCAATGAGGAGATAAAGGTTGAAGTTATGTCCGGGGACGTTGGCGACGATAACGATGAAGAAAACAGTGGCAGTGATACTAATTTGGGTAGAGTCCGAGTTAATTTAACGGTCTCTGTTTCTAAAGGAGAAGGTCCCTTCCTCGATTTCATTTGCACTGGGTATTCCGATGGGGTTTCAATCGAGGGCATGGCTGTAAAGCAGAAGCAGGCAACAGAATTAGATTCAGTTGACCCAATTCCGTATGAGGGGCCTCCCTTCTACATGTTGGCCCCTCATCACTATAAACATTTTCCATACAAATACCCATACATATTTTATAAACATACATATTCTAAAGACATTTTCCATCATATTTCTATACATATTCTGCAAAGTATAAGGCTTTGCAACCATTTTTAAGGTTCTCTAACATTCAATTTCACGCATTCCTTAATAGATGCAATAAAAATCCAAGAGTTTTGCCCCTTATTTATATTATTATTATTATTATAATAAATAACTATGTTTTTTTGGTTAATAATCATAATTTTGTGGCAAAAGGTTTCCCGCTTAAACAGAAGAGGGAAAATGGAAATGGAGACCCAATGGTTGATCTGGAGGCTGAGTGAGAGAGTGAGAGCAGAGGCCTGGAACGAAATCGGAATTGGAATTGAAATGGAGAAGAAGATGAAGACTAACAATGGCTCATCGGCGGCAGCACCAACAGGGTGTTACAAGTGTGAAAGGTCAGGTCATTGGTCTCGGGACTGCACATTTTCTCCAACTACATCTAAGCCCCCCAATTTCCCCCCCTCCTCCTCCTCAGCAGGAGGAAAGCAACAGAAAAAAGAGACCCCATCGACTGAAGCTCCCAAGGTGAAAAAACCACCTCGTACCCGTCCAAAGCTCACTGCCGATCTCCTCCTCTCCAAAAACGGCCTCAGTTATGTTCTTGAGCACATTCCCCGCATGCTTCACCTCAAGGGCCCCAGTCACGAGGTCCATTCTCCTCCCTTTTTTTAATTGGTTTAGGAATTCGCTTTTGGTCTCCATTTAATTGGTAGGTGAGTGATCTGGGTAACCTGATTGAGGTGTTCATTCAGTGGCACTCCCACCTACTACCTTCCGCCTCTTTCAAGTATTTCGTTGACAGATTCGAGAAGGTTGGCTCGACTAAATGCGTTAGGGTATGCCTGACTTTGTTATTCTTTCTCATTTTGCCATAAATCCTTGACTACCGAATATTTGTATTTATTAATTGTGCTTTTTATCTGGGTCTTACCAAAACTGCCTCCAAGAGCTAAGAGAAAGGGTCGACAGAGGAGAGAATCCCAAAACCTTGCATGAGCCTCCCGTGGAGCCGATTTCACCTGTAGATGGTCAGTTTTTATTCTCATTTATTTTTCAAACTATTTCTCTTTTAAAATTCGTGTGTTTGTTCTCTTCCAAATCTGAAAATATATTCCCATGGCTTGCAGTGTAAAGCAGAAACTTCCTCAACTTCCAAATATCTCCCTGCAACTAGCCTTTTCTTTTTAAATGGCAATTTTAGTGTGGCCGATTATATAAAGAATAGAACCTGGTAGATGACTCAACAATCTCAACTTCCAATTCTGCCCTTGAAACCGACGTCATCATCTCTTTTTAAGAGGCCTTTTGATTGGGTAGATCTAATGAATAAAATATAGTGGATGCTCAACACTCAGTCAGTTTCATTAGTAAACCAAAGGCCCCTTTGGCTACTTACTTTAATTTAATGGAAAAATAACAAAATTTTATAGCCCTCTGTCACCACATCTCATCTTCTTAACATACCACTTAAGTGGGGCAGATCAGACCAAGAATGAAACCTGGTCGTTAACTCAACCCTCTGTCAACCTCATCAATGAACCAAGTATTCATTGGCTTTTTCCCTATTTTACCTGACAGTGATCAAGGCTTGACTGGCCACTTCCCCAACAATTTTCTCCAATTTAAGGGCAAAATAACTGAAAATTTATCGACCTTGGTCTGGGTTTTGATGCTTGATTAAAATTCCTGCTTTGTATCGATGTACAGATATTACGGTAGATGGAGATGTTGGATTAGAGGAGGATCTAAATAAATATGTTGCAGAGGATGACATTCAGGAGGATTTGTTTGATGAAATCTATCGGCAAGCAGTAGGAGAGGTAATACCCTCCCCAGTAACTGCAATTGGGTGGTATGATTATTAAAACCCAGTGTAGGATATCCTCTCATCCTTTGACAATACTGAATGACTAGCCTCGTTAATACCAGGAAGAAGTTGTCTACATAACCTCAAAACTTGGCCTTCAATATCCATATCCATAAAAAGTGATAGCAACCCATCCTGTTCCTCTTTGGGGATAGATAACTTGAAATTCTTCTCATTCTCCATGCAACCTTCATCCTCAAGATTAGAGTCACTGTCAGATGGCTAAAGATGATCCCTCTCATCTGAGAGAGGCAAGAATGGATCAACGCCGCTAGCCCGCCTCAATGATGTAGTGCTGGAAGAAACATATTTTCAAGGCTTCAAGCAGAGGTAGCTTGTCCCTCTTACCCCTCCTACTCCACAATCACAAAATAAACGGCTTAAACGAGAGTAAACAACTATGTGACCCCTGTGGCACACCCTGGCACAAATAGAACAACACCCTTTAGAAACAGTCAGATCGCAAGTGTAGCAGAAGTACCAATGTTGTTCCATAAACTTGCTTCCAGGCTTTCCATGTTCTTCAGCAAAAATAGTTCACTATACATACATCTCTCTTCTATAGAGGGAATTAAATTATTGAACAGGATTCTACATTTATCATGTATACCCTCAAATAGCCTATCAAAATTTATGGTCATTATGACCTCAAGCAAACTATTGAAAACTTCTGCATCAACCTCAATTCCCCCTAATGCATCTCTTGCTCTGAAAATTTGCTCAATTGTATACAAAAATCCCTCAACAGAGAGGATAGAAGAGACCACAGCTGCACTCCCTAGATGAACATGTGATGGGAAACCATGCAACGAGGAGCTTAGAAAAAATTTGTTCAGGTTCCCTGTGTTTTCTTTGCTCACAATTCCTCTAAACTTTGTCAGAGTTCCAAGTACAGACTCTATAAGCTTAAAGCTAGCTCCTAGCTTCCCCAACATCTCTTCCTGCTTTGACTTTTCATAACCTTCTTGAAGCAGCAAATTTAGTGAAAATAGTGCATCATATTCGCATTCTTTTCCATCAAGAACAAAAAGCACAGCTTTTCACAGTGCCCCGACATGCATGCTCAAAAGGGATGTCAATATTTTCAGAAAAACGCTTGATTGCCCATCCTTCAATACACAAAAAACTAACTGCTCACAAAGTGTGAGTAATGAAGTATCTTTAGATGTCTGCTCTATCCAAAATGTGTCCTCTCTTGAAACTAGGATCTTTCTCAGAGACACTTTCCACAGACCTGCCTGGAGCAATGATAAAATTAAAGACAGCCATGCACTATGCCTTAAGAATAACCAACCCCTTTCCTTCACACTATGCTCTTTGTATAATGTTTGAAGCTGATATTTGCCAGCTGTGATAGCTCCCCTGTATGGCCAAAATGAACATTATGGCGCAGAATTTTGCTAAAACTTATGAAGTATTCAATTTCAAGCAACTTGTCTCTACCCAATTCAGAACTCCATGGCAAAGCACCAGCTTCCTTAACATTAATATCTGATAGAGTGATCCAGCCAAGTACAAAACAATATCTTTCAAGTATAAGCTCATGCACTTGGGAAGCTTCCCTATTCTGCCACACTTCCAAAATGCGACAAACAACAGAATAGAGATCAAACCAATTTAAACCCAGATCTTGAAGAACTTTGTGTTCTACAATACCCCAGTTATGAACCCCACTAACATCAATCAGTTGCTGAAAGAGATCAGCCATTCCATGCTCTTCTGTGACTCCCTCATTCACATTTATAACACTTTGTACCACATGATATACCCATGATTCTAAATAGCCTGTTCTTATGGGAAGCTGAAAAGTTCCTCCTTGTGTAATCTGTATTAACTTATTTCTTCTATTGAACATCAACCAGGATGGGAAAGTTGTAGAGTGGAGAATCATGTGCCGAAGAATCAACATCAGTCTTGAAATTAGCAAAGACCAGCAAACCAATTGTGTGCTGTTACGTTCCACTGGAGGACAACTTACATTGCTGAGGGTAGAAAAAATATTCTCTGCCATTTTGATTTTTTCAAATGCATTTGAAGAATGAAAAGCCATGAGAAGAACTTCCAAATGAAATAGGGATGGAAGACTTGCACAAACTTCTTGGATATTTAAGTACCCTGAATATGTAGCTTTCACTTTCTCAACAATAAAACCAGCATAGCCTTTGCAGATTTTGAGTCTTAAGGAGTCATCTCCCAAACTGGACCCTGTGGATGTCCTTATAATAAGAATGCGAGCTACAAGAACAAGAGCATCATCAGTATAAGAAAACCTCCCATCCTCTACCTTCAGAACTTGATTTACTAGGTGTTCTTCAAGTTCGATGGATAAGGCACGCCTCATAACAAGTTCATGTAACAGGTTAAAGCATGCTTTGTGAAAATGTTCAAGGAAGTGTTTTTCATAGGACATATCTGAAACACCAGCCCCCTCCATTCTTTCATCAACTGAAAGCTATGGCTGTAGCATTCGTAAAAGAGCACTGACATGTTCTTCATTAATTTCGTGACAGGCTTCTTTGTAAATAGAAGAATGCCAATCTGGAGAAAAAATGCACTCTTTAATAAAACTAAGCACTTCAACAGCTCCTTGTAAAGGAATATTACTAGAGTCAGAAACACTGTCATTTGCAGAGCAGGGATGTCCATGTCCATCAGAGATGACTACTTGCCTGCTAGCCTCTGAAAACAGATCTCCAAAGAGAGCATCCTCTTCATGCCCGCTTGCAGATTCTCCATCATTTACTCCCAGACCATCCTTGCTAACAGTTGGCCATGACTTTTCCCCCTTGGGCCTTGTTTTTAAACCTTGTGCATGCAGAAAACTTGCGATAGCTATTAGATCCTCTAGCCAGTGAACTGCTTGTGGAAATATAACATTTAGTTGATTCTCCTTGCTGCGCTCAACAATTAAGGCAAAATGCTCTGAGCGAAGGTTACAGGACAAAGCAATAGAAGTTAAGTCTACAACCCCATCTCCTTCATGATCTCCTTGACTTGTTTGTTTCCAATGAAGTTTTTTACAGTTTTGTGATCTAGTATCTCGAGAAAATCCCAAAATCTTAATAATAACCTTAGGATTGTAAACCAAAGAAAGCTTCTGAACTGTATTCTATCTCTCATACCTCCACATTCCTCCATCCAAGATGTCCAATAGAGAAGCAAGAACAAATGTGTGTATGTTATCAAAAATGGTATCATCCAAAACCACATCATGAACAAACTGAAAGAAAGTTTCCAATATAAGTGACAATTGATGATCTAGATTGTTCTCCACATCCACAGGATCACGATTGACAGTTTCAAACCTCACCTTGAACAAGCCAGGCAAAAGACTAGCGACTTCACTATTCTGATCTCTCTTTGGATATAATTATATATCTATTTGTTTTTTCTCATAAAATTTCATACAATATAGTTGGGCCTTGGATTTAAAGACCCCCTTCTATGAACTCACATGTTATTTTCTAGGCTATCAAGTGACCTCCCTTGATGATTCATTTTCCATTCTGTTTAGTATCATTGATGGTTGAAAAGGAGTTAGCTTTATTGGGTTGCTGGGTTTTTGTTATTGATCTCAACCTTAGTTCTTGATCTATTGTTTGTGCTTAGTGAATCATACATTATCTATCTTATTTTTGTAGAAGTAACATGGCATATTGTGATGGAAGCAAGATTCCATGTTGCCATATATATCTTTTGTTGCTTTCATGTGTAATTATCTTGGCTTTTGTTTTTGAAGTTTCCTTGTTGGGGATGTACAATGGAAAAGAATTTGCAGAGATGTACATTTACTCTAGGATGTGTACCTATTTTGATAACAGGCATTGAAATTTGTTGTGGTCTTTACAATCGGATATCATTATCATATTTTGTTTAATTAGTTTTTTTCCTCTGGAGTGTGGTCTATTTAAGTTGATTATCTGCAAATAATGAATATCATATGGTTTGTTCTATATCGGCAGAAGGACAAGCGAAATCAAAGCTCAGAACTTAACGGGTCTATTCTAGGTTTTTTTCGTTGTTCCCTACAACATTTACATGCGGCCCTGGGGTATATACAGACTGGAAATTTAGTTAAGTGCAGTCACTAAATTATTGGTTTGAATTCTGATATCTAGTAGGCAATTTTCTCAAAATATTGTTGGGTAAGGTTTGCCTAAAATTGCATGGGAACTTAAATTAACTTCATACTTCAACTTATTGCATTTTTTCTAGTTGTATCATACTTTATTGGTGTATGCAAAGTGGTCCTTATATATGTTCTAGTTGGCATGAGCAACAGGTACACCGTCAGATCTGCAGTCAGTACTGCCTATGCCAAATAAGAAAGTGCTCTTTGTTGCTGTTGATAAGTTTTAAAAGTGAGTAAAGTTTGTATTATTTTCTACTTATCCACAATGAAGATGTGGGCAGTTTATTTGTTTCCTTATTTGTTTGTTCATGAAGCATTCTTAAAAATTTCCATGCTTAAAAATGATTTCTAGATTGTCTGTGACTTTGTCATTAGAAAGGACACATATGGAGTATTTTCTGAACTAGTGGATCCAGAGGAGGTATTCCATGTTTTTCCATATCACTCTACTTTCCATGAACAAATAATTTGATTATTGTTTTTTTCCTATAAGGCAATTTGATAAAAAAATGTGTTATTTCCTGTGCTGTCAGCTCCCAGACTATTTTGATGTTATTGAAAATCCCATGGACTTTGGTACCATAAGGAAGAAACTTGAAAACGGAGATTATGTGAGCTTAGAGCAGCTTGAAGTTAGTCATAAGTTATAAATTTGCTGGTTTTACCCGCTTGCTCTTTTTCTCAACATTTGTAGAAGTCAAATTTCCAGCATTATTAAGTATGACAGTGGTATTGTTTTGACATTTTGACAAGACTAAATGTGTGCCTTATAGTATTTCAAAATGTACGTGTGTTAATAATGTTTAACTCTATGTATATGTTTTCTAAAGGAATCCTAGGCATATATCATAGGAAGTTTGGTATTTTATCTTACTTGACATTTTTTTGAATTTGGTGGGAGTTGTCACTAACTTGAGTGGATTTTCTTATACAGTATCCCTTTGACATTAGTATTTTATTTAATGCCCTCTTGGGCTGCAGCTATATGCTTATTTTTATGAAGTAATTTCATGCCCTAGTTAGCTTTTCTGTATTCTCAAAAAATAAACCATTATAGTGTAGAGATCATCCTAAGCCAAAAAAAAAAAATTTATGACTCCTTTTATCACTGTTAAGGCTCGAGTATATTTATTCATGTTCAGACTTAATAAATCAATATTGAGATGAATCTGTAAAGCCTAAAAAATTCAAGGGATTAAATAAATCTCTGAAGTGAATCTATAAAGCCTAAAAAATTCAAGGGATTTAATAAATCTCAGAAATGAATCTATAAAGACAGCCCACAACCCAACGCCTACTAGGAAACTTATGATTTAGCAAGGACCTAGATGTCTGGAGACACACCTAAGATCGGGGGTCTTACTCGAAGTTGGCACCTACCCTTCTAGGCCAATGTATCGTTGGGGATTTGAACTTGGGTTGGGAGAGTGTGAAGCTTACCTCACGATTCGAGTTATTGCCCCCCGACTTCAATATTTGTTATTGTTACAATGGTCATAATAATATTGACAAGGATGCTTACATGGAGTCTTTTGTTGCTGAAGGATCCAATGTTAACTTATATCTTTTGAATAGGGGCTCTCCCTCATACTTTCACACAGGGTCTTGCACTTTGGATGATGTGCAACATTACTCTTATCCAAGTATTGCTTCACACATTCTACAACTTGAGAAGTATTTAATCAGTGTAGATCCATCTAAACTTAAGATCTATTAAGTACCAAATGGGATAAGATAATTAAGATGCAATTATTTTAAGGCTTAAATGAGAGCTTAGATTAAATTTTTAAAGAGACTTTAGATGGGTCTATGTTCACTGTTAATACAATTGGTGGACAGAAGACAGCTAGGAATTGTGCCAAACAGATTTTCCCAACGAGTGATCAATTTTCAGATTCCTCTTGTAACAATCATCTCTTGTGGGGAAATAAGATCTATAATGATACTGAGAATTTAGGCTGTAGAGTGATAAGTTGCTATGTAATATCTATGAAAGAGAGAACTAAGAATATTTAAGGTAGTGATGAAATGGAGAAAATAAGAACGCAAAAAGTGATTACTTTTACCACAGCCCTATCAATATCAGAGAGACTTTTATATTTGTGATACATTTCTATGACTTAGTCTCAAAAATAGTTTGTGTATTCAAGTCTTCAGGGTTTGAGACTTGGGCTTAAATATGATCCTTCCTAGCCTGTTGAAAACACCTCTTTGAAGGTTCAACTTGAACAATTTGTCTTCAGGGACATGAACCTTAAAAGCTTTCTGTAATGCTTAAATGATAGTTTACCTGAATCACATGGTTGAACCTGAAGTCATATTATAGCTTTATCAGCATATCTATTAGTTACTAAA
>LPNX010712536.1:31577-49771 GCA_001517045.1 Pseudotsuga menziesii | reverse complement strand
AACTCCATTTTTATTAGGCAAGCTCAAATTTAATTCCATGTTCATTAGGCAACAACAAAATTGTTAAACCCAGCTCCATCCGTATTGGGCAAGCTCAAAGCTAACTCCATATTCATTAGACACCCAAAAATTGCTAAACCTACATCCTTATTAGGATCCCTCATGCTTAACTTGGTTTACGTAAAATGGCATTGTCAAAGAGGGGGTAATTTAAAACATAGCAGTTCACCGCTGTACCAGAATTTGAAAAAAGCACTTACCATTCAAGTATGGATTGGAGTCAAATCATGCTTCCATCATGTTCAGCTTCTCTCTATATAAACCCACAATCTGAAGCTGTTGATTCCAGCCCAAATTTTGGTCATACATCTTCAATTCCTATGAACAGAACACCCATTATGACCATCTCCTGTGGCATCCATGTTATAAAATCCAAACTCCTCACAAATGTCATATGAAAGTACTACAACTCTATGTGCAGAAACAGTTGCTTGAGAAAAGTATGAGACAAGGAAGAAGACCATGGAGGGGCTATATATAACAAGAAAACATGCATTAAAGAGGGTGAGGGGAAGACTGTCAAGATGATCAGAGTTCTGCATTTTACAGCTATTTGTACTAGCCAACAGGGATTTAATAGCTGCAGAAGCATTGATTTTCGTGATATAGTCTGCAGTGCTGGTCACTCTATATACGCTGATAGACAAAAGACGAATAAGGTGAATAGTGTAGGTGATTGATAGGAATCACCCATTGGGATTAGACTACGATGAATTTTGGCAACAGAGAGCTCCCTATATATTCACAAGACTCCTGTGAATTGATAGGAATGTTCTCCTATGAGCAATGTCTAGGTTGTTTAATACTTATACAAGATGGAGAATCACTGAAACATGTCAATTATCCCACCATCATTCAATTTACATTGTTTGTCATGATTTCCTTCCCTGCAGTTCATGTCATACCCTGTGTTGATAGATACTCTTACATCAAAATCTGATAACAACAACCAGGTGGTGATTACCAGATAAGCCCTTATCTACTACTTAATGTCTAAATCACCATTAGGCTTATTAACTAAATCAGCAGGTGGTCATTCCAGAGAAAGACTTCTTTAACCCAGTCCAAGTAAGAATCTTGTAATAAGTTTACAAGATTCACAATCTAAGAATTTTAAGAATATAATTCCAGTCAAAGAAAACAGTGAACTACCTACTCACAAGCTCTTTAAAAAAACATGAGCTATGAGTTTGCTGGAATATTAAGGATAGAGGTTCCCAAATACCAGTTGACATATATTAACATCAAATATATGCACATCCTCTTTATAATTAGATGATGAGAGACTGCTGTCAATGAGGAGGCTTTATTAATTTGAAGTCTTGAATTGACAGGCAGCCAACATATGCCTTAACAACCATATAACTAGACTGCTAAAGGTATTGTTACATGGAAATTATACAATTACGATTCTATTTTTTCATCACCCCTACAGATTGGTATCAGTCTTTATTTCCATGTCCTATTGAGATTTCTTTTGGCCATTAGTTGGATATTAAAAAATTATACTATCCTATCTTATGACATTTTCAGTCAATGGTGGCCTGTAAAAAAAATTCAATAATTCCTAGGTAGCTACTAACAATATCACGGTTTCAACTCTCCCATAGGTTGCTTTGCAAAAACAAATACAAATAAAATTGGACCACTAGCAAAAACAACTATGAAGCAAATTGAATACAAATTTCATGAAGCAAACTGTCCAAAATACTCTCAATTTTATGTTCTAGTTTCACATCTTTGATAATCTGGTTTTGAAAAAAGAAAGATAGGCATTAGAACCATGTGTAAGGTTTACAAAAACAAATATGAAACAAATTGAAGACCAATTTCATGAAGCAAACTTTCCAAAAAACTCTCGATTTATTGTTGTAGTTCCACATCTTTGATAATATTATTATGAAAAAAAAGATGGGCATTAGAACAATGTGTAAGGTTTACTACCATTTCACGGTTCCACTAGTATGTGGCTATGTTACCATTCAAGGAAAACTACGCTCATAAATGAGTGTATGTTTTGTATCATCAGTATGTCATCAAAAGAACCTTTCTCCATGACATACTAGTTGGTTATTCCATGGTTGATTAGTTCCTCAATAAGAGTTGGTGGTCAATGCTTGGTAAAGGCTAAGAGCGATCCTAATCCAGAAACTGAAAGTTGTATTTTAAATTTGGGAATCCCTAAATCCATGCTTGTGGGAGTACTTAATTAAAACACAAAGCATATCCTTCTGCTCAAGAGTCAAGGATACATCAAAAGAAGGAGTTCCTTGAAAAAACTCCAAATTAATGATTTAAATTTTAAATCAAGCATCACTCCATTCTCCTCTGAGACACATCGATATTTTAGGGTACACAAAAAGGCAATTGTTCATAAACAAACAGAGTCAAGAATACATCAAAAGAAAGAGTTCCTTGGAAAATCTCCAAATTAATGATTTAAATTTTAAATCAAGCATCACTCCATTCTCCTCTGAGACACAGCTATATTTTAGGGTACACAAAAAGGCAATTGTTCATAAACAAACAGTTCTTGTAATTGCTTTCTTTAATGGATAGGGCAGAGGATGAGAATGCTTTCATTCCAAGCATTGAAATTTATAATCTGACATTTGTATTTTTTTTTTAAACACTTATAGCCGTCGGTTAAGCGACGACCTGTAGGTGATTTAAAAAAAAAAAATTCAATAGGTGATTTTGGGTGCATTCCCGCACAACAGGATTATATAACAATGAACATTATATTTATATGAATGTCTAGATTTCAAAATATTATACCAACTCTTATCTCTTTTGTGCTATTTTTACAGAGGCTGGTGACTAATCAGTATTATAGAAATCTGGCCAGATCTCTATTTCACATGGACATAAGGAAGCATGCTTGCATTTGGTATGATTTTAGTGCCAGTCTCAGGTGATTGTGGACTAATATAGTTGTAGAAATTGATTGTGTATGTGTTGAGCACAAGTGATTCTAAAGTTTATCAAATCAAAAGTTCATATTTTGAAGGCAAAGTTTATCAGATCAAAAGCACATGCCATGACTGATGATATTGAGGTTGTTTCAAACAATTTTACCACTGGTATGCAGATATTACATTCCTAGAAGTCTTTTACTATTAGGGAACCTGACTGTCCAACATGCCAAATGAGTTCAAATGGAAAAAAAAATAACAAGCAGTAGTTATTTTTAGATTCGTGATTATAATTCATAGAAGTATTTTTTTGCATATACTAGTATATATGATTTTATTCAAAAGTGGCTAGGTTGTATGGGTGTGGTTCATGTATAATGACGTTGTGTTGATATGGCATGTCACTAGAATATATATGTATATATAGATAAAATTCATGAAATTTTTTGAGTGAATATAAAGTGAATTTTCCAGAGTCCAGAGTCCAAGAAAGAAAAACTCATGAATTTTTTTAATTATATATAGATATAGAGGGTAAAATATGATGGTTGTTGGCTTGATGTTTGAACTATGTCATGAAAACTTTGAGGCTGACAAGTTAAAAAGAACTTTTTATAATTTTCGTTTGTTTATATACAAATATATGTTTGAAACAAGGACAAGGTAGGCATGTAGGAAATTGGGAATGTTGATGCTATTTGATGATGACAAGTTAAAAATAAATTTTTATAATTTTCGTTTGTTTATATACAAATATATGTTTGAAACAAGGACGAGGTAGGCATGTAGGAAATTGGGAATGTTGATGCTATTTGATGGGTTTTGATTATACTGGTGGTTGAGTATAACATCACAATAGTTTTATGGGGTTCTAAATCATTCATTAGTTTCTGTGGTTGTCATGTCATTCACTAACCACATGACATATAGGGGTGAACTCCTTCACAGATTGCACTATGTATGCAGGTTTCTACCTGTGCAGTCGAGCATAATTGTTTTGTGGATTCGTTGATTATGTTTCCTGTTGAAATCCATTTCCTAGTTTAGAGTTGAGTTTTACTTTTCTTAGGTACTAAATAGTTGTAGATTTATTCATTCAAATTTAATTTTAACCAATTCTTAAATTGAATTTGTTAGATTAGATTTTATTATTTTGCACATGATCTTGGTTATTGTTGTTAGCTATTGAACAAGATAAATAATTTGCTTCATTGTTTTTCTACTTTACAAGTGATATTTTTTTCTTGGATTTTGCAGGAGTGAGCTTAACTTATAAGTGGGCCATTGAGTATGAAGAGCCTGCTATTGAAGATTTTCCATTCAGTATGAAGAACCCGATGTTAAGGCTTTCAAGATGCTAAGTGTGGTTTTGAAGCTACTGACATGGGATCTAAGTATTGTTTAGTGCTGAGTATGGTTTTGAAGCTGTTGACGTGGGATCTAAGTATGGTTTTGCAGCCAAGTGCAAGTATGATGGTTTAGCCATTGCAATATTTTGAAAAGTGATGATTTTCCTATAAAGTTATATGGAAACTAATATGAGTATTTGAGAAAAACTCATATTTATTGTAATACTTTTGACATTTCATATAATATAATTTGTGGTTTAAAACTTATATATATGGTTTTACTTTATGTTATGTACCAATGTTGTAATTATTAACTAAATATGTGACATTGTATGATTTACATGTGTAAGAGATATTATTTACAAGTGCTATAATTAATTATAATGTGACATTGCATAATTCACAAGTATATTAGATGAGAATAAATGTATGATTCTTTTTTTTAATTAAACATAATATCATATTAAAAAATTATATTGATTAATAATGGACACCATTCAAACTACTAAAATATAATGACCACACATAAAGCGACTAAAAATGAATAAATTAGTGACCAATAATTGAGAGATATGTGACCAAACAATGAGATATAAATGACAAAAAAATGACCAAAATTTGCATATCAATGACCAAAAAATGATTTTGGTGGCTAATTTACGGTCTTTTACTACGTGAACAAATTTGGTCATATTCTAGCCTGTCATGTGGTCATTAATTTGGTCATAAATGTGGTGATATAATTGGTCATAAATATGGTAATTAATTTGGTCATAAATGTGGTCATATAATTGGTCATTGATTCAAATACATGACCAAATTAATGACCAACCGATAAGCCATAAATGACCAAAATAAAAATGACCAATTTTGGTCGCGTAATAAAAGACCGTAAATTAGCCACCAGCGATCGCCAAACCAAAAGTGGTCATTGATATGCGGATTTTGGTCATTGTTTTGGTCACTAATCTCTCATTTTCCACTAGTGGTGGGATGAGATTGGAATTCAACCTAGTTAACATGGTTCCACCCTTAAATACACGACCAGACTTAGGTGTAGTTTATTGGCATCCTACAACTCTTTTTTCCTAGTTGTGAATATTTTGGTATATGAATTCTTTGTAACACACTTTCTTTTCAATATGAACCAACAATGATCACTACTCTTCATAGTTGTGCATGGGTAGGTAATATTTTATTGTAATGGATGTAAAGATACTAATCATTTTCAATCCATATATATAGAAGGGAATTTTGTAACCTAAACAAGGTTTTCATAGACTTTTCGATAAAATTTTATTAAACAACATTATATATCTAACATTTTCTAGCAAATCCCAATGAACATATTGATCAAGGACATCTCAAGTACGACATATCCATGCTCAACAATAAACATCACCTTACCTTGATATCCCAACATTTTTTTTTACCGTAGTGAAATTTAGGAATATTAGCATCACCAACAACCAAGTGGCCTCATGTATCCTTCTCTTAGCCTTTATTCAAGTGCCTCCATGTTGTGATCATGCCTCTTCTTTAGTTGTACCAAGGTATACTCTCATTCTTGAGAAATATGTAGGAGATCACTCTATCCCTTATAAAGCTAATCCATAAAAAATTCAATATCCTAATCCTTTTCAACGAGACACACACATCTCTCTACCTATATGTAGAGGTGAAATGCAAGGTGAGATGTAATATACTTAAACTAAAAAATTCAATACAAAGATAGAAACATGCGAGATAATGGATAGAGTAGATATATATGTTCACTTGCCTCTTCAAGGGGGAAAATCCAAGAGAAAAAATATAAACACCTAGGGCCCTTTTACATTAATTCACTACCCACTAAATATATAATGGGCATGATGGCCTTGTACATTGATAAAGTAGGGGAGTTAGGGTAGCACCCTAACATGTCCCCCCTTTCAAAAGAAACATTTTCCTCAAGACTGGAGATGAAGAAATTGATGAAAAATGGTTGAAGGTTCTTGAGTAGAATCTTATGGTGAGGTATCCTCCCAATGAATCAAAACTCCATGGATAGCATGTTAACATAATGGACGCTCTTGATTGTCTGAAATTTATTTTGGTTGGATCCAAAAAAAAGTTTGAACTTGACAATTTTGAACTATTAACTTATTCAAACAAGAGACATTAAATACTAAGTGTATATTAGTCTGTGAGTGGAGAACTAATTTGTAAGCCACCTAACCAACGTGTTGAAAAATCTAATGTGGTCCATAAAAATTTGGTGCAAGATTTGATGGCCTTTAAATTAGAGATAGGTCTACTCGTAAGGTTGGAGACAAAGGAATGCCTAGTTTTCTTCTAGAATTGAACACCCTAAGCGGTGCTAGTATGCATGTTTCTTCATCCAATTTTGATTCATTATCACATTTTTCTTAAGTGTGTAAAGATTGACATGACAATTATGAATCAAGTTATCGATTACATGTACTTTGAGATTACCTAGTAGATAAGAAACTGCAAAGCATGGTTATTATCCATAAACTAATTAATATGGTGTCATTTATGTAGCATCATGATATGTGATATTATACCACCCTTAGTCTAAAGGTAATCGTTGTTCTCACTTATGTTACTTTTCGGATACAAAACATATCAAATAGGTTTTAAGAAACTTGTTGATTGATTCGGCATGGAAGTATGTTTGAGCATGATAAGAGGTTCTCATTTACAACTAGGTTCCCTAGAGTATAAATATTTCTTGGTAAATTTTTCTGGTGAATGTGGTATCATGATATGAGACAATCGAGGTAGGCATGCCATGGATTTCAAAAATCTAGTCTAAAAAAAACTAGGCAATTGTTGCTAAGGTAAATAGGTTCTAGAAAGAAAAAAATGAGTATATTTGGAAAGTTTATGAACCACCACCATGACGATTTATTTGTTACTTGCTTTCAAAATGCCAACAATAAAATCCATGGAAATGTCGGTCCAAATAGTGGTTGGGATTGGAAATGGTTGTAATTCCCTAGGAGTCTTTATTGTCTCACCCTTGTTCCTTCGGAAAGTTTCACATTCTACTATAAAAGTAAGTGTATCCTTTTTCATGCATTTCCAAAACAAGGAGTTCCTAGCATGTATATAATATTTTTGAAAACCCAAGTGGCCTACAAGAGGATATGAATGCCACTATGTTAAGATTGTTTGTTTTAAAGAAGACTTGGGTACCATAAAAGATTACCTTTTGTCATAGTGTATGTTGCTTCCAAGTGTAAACTTGGGTAGGGTTGGGATCCCCTTGGAGGAACTTGATAAGATGAGATCTAGAAACATTGGTTAACCATTCTTGGTGTGCTTCCTCTAACCATTCATGTAACATAAAGGATAAGGAAAAAAGTGATCCCTCTTACTCATTTTTTCCTAACAAGGAAGTTGCCACAACATTATCTTTCTTTCTTTTTAGATGATATCATAATCATAGCCAATATTTTTGGTGACCAATTTATGTTGTACTCCAAGCAAGACAAGAATTCCTCCAAAAAAATACTTTAGGCTATGGTGGTTCATGTTGATTTAGAAGCGTTACACTATAAGATGTGGCCACCATCTATCGACTACATGTATGATTCCCATCATTTATTTCTCATGAGTAGACTTTCTCAAATTCTTGTCACACAACTGATTACTTGTGAATTCTAAGGATCCCCCTTCTTTCATTAGAACTACACCCAAGCATTTTTTAGAGGTATCGCATTCTAATACCACCATACAAAATTCTTAGTAAAATCAAATGCAACTAATACCAATGTGGTGCACATGGAATTTTTTTAAATTGAGAATGCTTGTTCTACTCCTTTGTTCCATGCAATGACATTTTTATTGAGCAAGGTTGTCAACAGGGATGAAATTTTACCATATTTCTTCACAAACTTCATATAATATCCTATAAGGCCTAAAAACCCACATAATATCTTCAGGGGGTTAGCACAAGGCCATTCTTGAATTACTACAATCTTCTCGGGGTCCATGCTCAGCCCATCTTGGTCAATAATTTGACCCAAGTATTCGACCTCTGAAACTATAAAAGAGCATTCAAAACATTTAATGAATAAATAATAGGCGTGGAGGAGTTGCAAGGATTTATGAACATGTTGTACATGGGCATCCCAATTTTTACCTTTAAATCAAAACGTCACCAAAGAAAAAACACAAAACCATGAAGGTATGGCCTCAGAATTCTATTCATGAGTCTCTGAAAAGTAGAGGGTGCATTAAATTCCAAAGGGTGTAACCCAAAACTAATAATAGCCTTCATGTATTTGGAAAGTTGTATTTGGATTATCTATTTTTTTTCATCTTGATTTGGTGGTATCCTTAATGAAGGTAGAGTTTGGTGAAAAATTTGTGTTTGATGGTAAAATTATTTAGGGAACGAACATCAAAACACGTGTTCCAATTTCCTTGATTCTTTAAAGGCTATGATAATTGGGAATGACTATGGGCTACTGCTAGGACGAATGACTCTTTCCTCTAGTATCTCCTAAATATTATTTTAATTTCATTATTTTGTGAAAAATAATGGGCGCCTATACAATTGTACATTTGGTGTTTGAATTCCCATAATCGAGGGAATATCATGATCAAGTCTCCTCTAGATCAGGGTAGACAATTTGGTGTCTCAAATACTTGATGATGTTTTTTTGAAGCCATCTAAAAATAAATAGATTTCAGGTGTGGTAATATACAGAGATTGTATGGCATGGAAGTGAGCAATAATTCCATGGTTGCATTTCTTCAATAATTTTACCATTTGATGAGAAATTATGATTTATGGGAGTTTACTTGGATCCTTTTGAGGGCGTGAGTATGAGAGTATTGAATAAATATCAAGTATACGTACTTGATGTCCATGGTAACATGCCCCAATGTGTGTATCCATTCTACCCGTAAAACTACATCACAACCACCCATGTCTATGGACAACATATAACTTTTGAGATGACAATCACCCAACCATAGTTTCACATTTTCACAACACCCCACACATTTCATCATTTCACCATTAGCTATCATAATTTGAAAGTTGGGAACTGAATGGACATAGCAATGGAGTTATTTATCCAATCACTAGTGAATAAAGTTATGGATTGTGCCACTTTCAACCAAGACCACCACTTTGGACACTTGATGTCACCCAAAATTTTCATGGTTTGTAGGGATAAAATATTAGATACATCATTAAGATAGATGAGAGGTTATTCTTGATGGACTTTGAGTTCCACTTATTCATTCATTGAGGATTTTGATCAATGGCCTCAAACTTAAGGGTATCTTCCATAATGATATCTTAAAACTATGTAGTAGTTGTCATATCAATTTGAAATAATTTTTTTTCTTTACATCAATGATTTGGAGCATACTTTTCCACACAATTATACTAGATTCCACGTCTTTATCGATCTACCTTTTTTTATGGAGACAAACCCTGTAAATTGAAGGGACGATAAGGAATAATTCTTAAGGATTTGAACTGTCTAGGGAAATATGAGTGGGGAATGAAAGAGGGTTTATTGGTTTATGCCTTAATATTTATCTCTACTTCCAAAGCCTTGTGTGATGCGTCCGATCAGGTAGCGATATGTTGCAGTTTGAATTATGTTTTAATTTCATCCTTAAGGCCAATAATGAAACATTAATTAGAGAAAGAATATGTTAAGTTCTCTATAGGGATGGATGATTGCTCAAAGGATGAGATAATGTGTATGACTAAGTTTATTTAGAATAACTAGGGAAGCAGCTTGAAATAGTGAGTATATCACTTGTAATAGGGATGAAGATATTTAACAAATATACTCAAAGTGTTGAGTTTCCTATACAATTTTTTATTCCATTCCCTCCATTTCCATTGTTTTGTATCTAGATACAAAAGCCTCACCTTAATTTTGATCATGTCATTAGTAATTCCATGAAGGGAGAAGTAATGTTCCATTTGGGTGACCCATCTTGATGATTTAAAACCATCAAATTTGTCCAATTCCACCTTAGGAAAATGGTTCCATGTGTTATTATCCATGGAGATTGGTTTATAAATGTGAGGATCCAGAGGGTTTTATCGATGGATAAATAGTCTTGACTAAGATATTTATTAATGATATGTGTCACCTTATTGTGTATTCCAAGGTATTTAATCATGAGGTGATATCCAAGCTATTATTCCATATATACCTGCCAAATTATGATCCAACTTTTGTTGTAGAATTATGATCCAACGTCTAGTTGGTTATAATTTATTTGTTGTTGGCTTGAATATTATTGTATTGTTCATCTAGCACATCAAGGTTCATGATATTAGATTGCAAGGAAATCTATATGGAAGAGGATTGTCTACCATCGGATGGTAGGGGAAGAGTAATGTTTATATGTTATTGAATATGAGGGAATGACATTTGCTATAGTTCTTTAATATATGTGTGGGTTACAATAGTAGTAACTGATCCATTATCCCAGGGAACTAACTAAGGAGGATAGATTGTTCCCTTAGCCATACTACTTGATTACCCAAGTATTAGAGAGTGATCTCTTGAGTGCTTTTCTTAGTGTAGTATAGAAACAAGATGGCAAATTAGTTTATATAAATATGGTTATATGTACACCTATGGCACTACTTAAATGGGTACCAATGTATGTTACAAGGGTGCTAAAAAAAGTGTCTTAAGTATGCTTGTATTTTGTGCAGGTATGATTCCCAAACACCAAATAATAGATCTATGTGTTATTTAAATACATGGGTACACGTCTCTGAAAAAAAATTGAAATTACTAACCCTAGAAAAATATCTACAATTATTGGAAAACAAATTACTTTTCTAGGTTAGGTTTGAGGCCAAAATTTAGAAATAAGTGAAAGTCCTTTTAAACCCTAGTTTGGAGATAGCCTAGATGCCTTTGTAACTTTGAAATTTGTGTACCTTTGAGAATATTTTTTTTTCTTTGTAGTAGTTTTATATTTCTACTTTACAACCCCACTAGTTTTATTGAATTATGATGTTTGAAGAAAAAATTAGGTTATTTTTCCCAAGACTTATCAATTTTGGCCTTCCTAGAAGGGAAGATTTGTACGGATTAACACATGTTTGATTTTTTAATGTCCAAATATGAAATTATTACAACAAATACCGGTGCACCTTCTTTCCAATACAACTAGTGGCAATGTAGAAGAAGGAGCAAGTTGATAAGTCGACTTGAAGGATAGCCAACTTAGTTGATCAGCCGACTAAGTCGATGAGCCGACTTAGTCGATCAACTGATGTTGGAGGTACGGGCAGACCCGGGTTCTATAATTTTATCTTCCAACCAACAAGCAGACCCACAGTGTTGTCCCTTTCGGCAACAACCTGCGAATAGGTTGCAGTCTCACCCAAAACAGCTATGGGGTGCCGCAGAATCAGGTTTCTGTAGGAAAAAGAGGGATATTACTATACCTTATTCTTAACAACCAATACTTATGCAATACAGATCTTTGACACTTACTTAGTTAGCTCCGTAGTTTATATAAAAAGGAAGTTACTTACTTAACCATTAACTGGGAATTCACAGCGAAGTTATTATTTAACAGTTTATCTTACTTATCACTTATCTACTTATCAAATGCATAAAACAGAAACAAAACATCAAGAAACACCACAACACAAGATATACGTGGTTCACCCCTAGTGTAGGGGCTACGTCCACAGAACTGTGTTTATATTCAACTCTTTTACAAAACCATAGTTCTGATCTGCACACTCAGCTGTAGATTTCTTAATCACCCAAAAATGTGCACACAGCTGCAGAATCCTTCCAATAACCCGAAGCTCCACACTTAGTTGCAGCACTTTCCTTCTTACAAAAACCCTCTGCGCACTCAGCTACAGAGGTCATCCACGCACTCAGCTGGGACTTAACCTTAAACCCTAACAAAAATTAGGTCTTAGCTTCTTCACATCAAATCATCATACATCACATCAATCGTTAATGATTACCTTGACTCCTTTACATAAGTGCCTATTTATACAAGTGCACTTTTACAATACCATGGGATTAAACCATGGACACCCAAAAACCATAAACCATGGGTTTAAACCATGGGTCATTTACAAAAAGAGGGGCTTCGACCCATCCCTGAATCCCCTAAGAATATTTTGTGTGACAACTCCGCTTACAAGCTTCGTATCAAAACCACGGAATTGCCAAAACTAAGGAACTTTAAGGTCCAAACCCCAACAGGCCCCTAAGACTCACCAGTGTCCTGTCCTGATACACTCTACTGCTTTTCTGGAGGGAGAATATTGTTGGTGAAGATAGTAAATTGTTGGTTGAGGCTGCGCATGATATCTTCAGCTACTTTCTCCTTCTCCACTATCTCCTGCAATGTTGTTGCAGATGCTTCGCTGGCCTTTTTGTGTGCAAACGTGTCATACTCCTTCAAGACTTTGATCTGGTTGTCCGCAGCAGTGCTCATCTCCAAGGCCTCGTTAATAAGAGGTTGCACAGAGTTCACCAACATTGTTTCTTTCCTTCTGCACGCCTCAATTTCTTGCTGGAGCTCATTGCTCTGCTTTACCTTAAGCATCTTATGCATAGGAGGCAATGTCTTGGTCTCTTCTTTCACTGCATACAGCTCTGTTTATCGCTGCTTGATGGTTTCTTGCAGCTTTTCTACCTCTGGGTTATCCTGCAAGTTTTCCCAGGCCTTGACGCTGTCATCTAGCAGCTTTGTTGCACTGCTCACAAGATATGAGATCTTCGTCGTTGAGGCCTGAATGTCTCTGCGACGCTACTCCTTGACTTCTGGTGGACTCTCAGGAATGATGCAAAGTTGAAACTCTGCAATCTGAGCCTCATGTTCTGCTCTCATTTTGGTTGAATTTTCATATGCTTAACTAAGACATAAGTATATCATTTCATTTTTCATAATAAAAGCATATAAAGCAGGATCACTGAAAGAAACAGTATCACAAGAACAACACAGATTTATCCTAGGAAAACCCTAAAGGGAAAAACCCAGCAAAAGCTTCCTCAATATAGATGCCCCAAAAGGCAAAAAGGTAAAACCAACAAGGAGATCAAAAACCTGATTCTCCTCCTTCTCCAGCAACTCCTCTCCTCCACAAGTGCGTTATTCCAAGTGAGTGTGTGTGTCTCAAATGAGGAGCACTACACCTCTATTTATATTCATCTGTTTACTTAAATTTTACTCAATCAACATGTCGGCTTAAGTTAACTCATGTAGTCTCGAGTTACACATGTAGGCTCAAGTAACCACACTGGGGTGCTGATGACCCACCTTTACAAATAGAGGGGACTACCTCATGACTCTTATTAGTTCTTCCGATTAGGAGCATCAGGGTACAATGTAATACAAGTGGTTCTCCCAGTTGGACCATCGGGGACCACAAAAGATACATAAATAATATTCTTCGAAGTTACAATATTTCAACACTCCCCCTTAATGAGAAGGGTATTCTACATCAACAACAACAAGAGTAGAGATAGCGGACATCATCAACATCAGTAGGGTAACACATCTATAAATCATTGGAAGCTTTTCAACATCATGAAGTCTTCATCTTCAATCTTCAGTCTTCATCATCAATAACATCTTCAACATTTTGATCTTTCAATTTGCAGCGACATATTCAACACTTGGACCTTTTGATCAGCAACATCTTCAGCACTTTGACTGGTTCGATCAGCAACAACATCTTCAGCATTTTTATCTTTCAATTAGCAATGACATCTTCAGCACTTGGACCTTTCAATCAGCAACATCTTCAGCACTTTGACTGTTCGATTAGTAACGACATCTTCGGCATTTTGAACTTTCGATCAGCAACATCTTCAGCACTTTGATTTTTTGATCAGCAACAACATCTTCAGGATTTTGTCCTTTTGATCGAAAACATCTTCAGCATTTTCACTTTTCGATCAATAACAACATCTTCAGCACCTTGACCTTTCGATCAGCAGCAACATCATCATCATATTCTGATCTGTCAAACATAATCATCATCACACTCTGATCTTTCGATCAGAAACATCATCATCATACTCTGATCTTTCGATCAGAAACATCATCAACATAGAAACACCATCATCATACTCTGATCTTTCGATCAGAAACATCATCAACATACTCTGATCTTTCAATCAGAAGCATCATCATCATACTCTGATCTTTCAATCAGAAGCATCATCATCATACTCTGATCTTTCGATCAGAAACATCATCATCATACTCTGATCTTTCAATCAGAAACATCATAATCATAGTGTGTCATCGTCATACTCTGATTTTTTTAGATCAGTATGTCATCATCATCATATTTTGATCTTTTGATCTGTACGGCATCATCATCATTAGCAACAACCTGCAATCCACAACTCAAAGACAAAAAGTCTTTGGATCACTTTTGGACTTAAAATCTAGGGATGATACAATCCCACCACATTCTCGACAACCGAAGTTACCGTATTGATTACAGGAGAATCAGTCCCTATCACTTTAGGACTAAGTCCAAGGACGATGCAATCCTACCACATTCTCGACGACCGAAGTCATCGGATACAATTACGGGATAATCACTCCCTATCACTTTAGGACTTGAGTCCAAGGATGATGCAATCCTACCACATTCTTGATGACCGAAGTCACCGGATACAATTACGGGATAATCACTCCCTATCACTTTAGGACTTGAGTCCAAGGATGATGCAATCCTACCACATTCTCAACGACCGAAGTCACCGGATACAATTACAAGATAATCACTCCCTATCACTTTAGGACTTGAGTCAAAGGATGATGCAATCCTACCACATTCTCGACAACCGAAGTCATCGGATACAATTATGGGATAATCACTCCCTATCACTTTAGGACTATGTCCAAGGATGATGCAATCCTACCACATTCTCGAGGACCGAAGCCACCGGATCTATTATGGACAGATGTCCCAGGATGATACAATCCCTCTTCATTCTCGAAGACCGAGGTCTCCGGATCACTTTAGGGAAGGTGCCCAAGGATGATACAATCCCATCACATTCTCAATGACCAAGGTCACCGGATCTATTATGGACAGATATCCTGGGATGATACAATCCCTCTGCAACATCACTACTCCCCCTTTCGAGGAAGGTCTTTCCGAGCAACACCAAGCTTGTCTTGAAAGTGTTCAAACTCTACTCGAGGCAAAGGCTTCGTTCTTACATCATCATCCAAGCCATCATCATCTACGTCTTCAATATATGAATACAAATCTATTGCCATGTGTTTCTCTAGTATGTGAATACTAAAAGCATCATCATCTATATCTTCAGTATAGAAATACTAAAATCATCATCATCTCTATATTTAGTATAGAAACACGGAATCATCATCATCTATATCTACAGTATGTGAATACTGAAATATCTATATCTTCATTATGGGAATACTGAAATAATCATCATCTATATCTTCAATATGGGAATACTGAAACATCATCATCTCTATATTTAGTATAGAAATACTAAATCACCATCATCTGCATCTACAGTAGCATTATCTTCATCTTATCTTGTATGTAGAAATACCGGATTTCTATGTGTTACATGGAACACAGGGTTCTTTGTCATCACAACTGTGGTAATCAAATAGAATCATTGTTGTATCCATCTTCAGGTCAAAGAGACCTGATATCGGCTTCTGAAGCCATATGGCTTCATAACATAGTAGAGCAATCTGCTATATATTCTGCTTCAACCGAGCTAAGAGAAACACTGGACTGTTTCCTGCTAAACCATGAACTCATAGCAGACCTCAAAGCATATACCTGATTTGATTTTCCTATCTGAGATACTTCCATCCCAATCTACATCTATGTATCCATACAATCTATACTCATGGCTAGCATCATAGTATTAACCAAAGTCTATAGTTCTCATCACATGTTTTGCAGCTACTAGGTGAACCCGTCTTGGTTGAACAAGATATTGACTTAAGGTGTTCACAGTAAAATAAATGTCTGGTATGGTATTTGTTAAGTACATCAATGACCCAATGATCTGTCTGTAGTGAGTCACATCCACTAACTCTAATGAGTCATCATCTAACAGCTTCAGGTTGGAGTACATGGGTGTGGCCATGAATTTGCATTTTAGCATATTGATTCTCTTCAATATCTCTACCACATACTTTCCCCGGTCGAGAAAGATTCCTTCTGAACTTTGCCATACTTCTAGACCTAGGAAATAATGCATTAACCCAAGGTATTTCATCTCAAATTCTTCTGCTAGTTTCTTCTTACTTTCCATGATCTATTTCTCATTCCCTGTCAAGAATAAGTCATCCACATATAGTAATAGAATGACAGGTACATCTTCTACAACCTTGTAGGAAAGGTTAGGATCGACTTTACTCTTGGAAAAGCCCATGCTCATCAGGAAACTATCTATTCTTCCATACCAAGTTCTGGGAGCTTGCTTCAGGCCATAGAGGGCCTTCTTCAGCTTGCATACTTGATTCCTTATGTCTTCAACTTCAAATCCTCGCGACTATTCGATGTAAAAATCTTCCTCAATCATACCATTAAGGAAGGCTTGTCTTTACTTCATCATGGAAGAAACTACCATGATAGATTTGAAGGAAATGTACCTTGCTTCCAAAAGTAAGTGTCTCTTCAGATTTAATTCCCTCTTTCTGATAGAAACCTCTAGGCACAACTCTTACCTTACTTCTATCAGCAACATATCTTATCTTGCAAATCCATTTGGAAGATACCACATTCTTGCTTTCTAGTTTGAGTACTATATCCCAAACATCATTCTAGTATCACAACATCTTCTATGAGTTTGTCTTCTCAGGTCATCAACATATCCTAGTCTTTTGCATTCAACCTTGAAGGTTGGAAACTACTTTATTCTTGGTAAAGTCTCGATCCATCACAAAGCTATCCATCATGTCATACCTTGTCGAACTCAGATATAATTTTCTGGAGTCACTCCCCCTGAAGTGGAGTATCATCTTCCTTCTTCATTCTGCACAGGTGGTTCTATGCTTGACATATACTGGTCAATAGAGTATGTCATGTCATAGTCTATTCTTTCTAGGGAGAATCACGAACCTTGCTTTGTACATCATATCATATACATCATTCCCCATGATCAACTGTTATTCTTTGATCATAGCTTCTTCCATAGCATTCTTTTCTTCATCTTGAGTTATCTCTTGTACCCATGGTGGTCTTCATCCTTCAAGGTGGATCTACAACTCTCTGAAGCTCTTTCTTTTGTCATGGTGTCTCTGACTCTGGGAGCTTCAGATTCATGTTTATTGGAGTGAATCTTGAATTGTCATCACTTGTTCTTCGGAACAAGTCTCATCCTTCATTTCTTGAATGAGGCTGTACATGACCTTTCCTGCATTTCAAATGCACCAGTTGCATGGTTAGAACTATTTCATTAAACATATGCATAACGACAAATTCTTATGCATCATGCAACTGTTTAGTCAATACAACATTCAACCATATCTCACATAGACTTTCTAGATGCTTTCCTTCTCTCCCATGACATTATTGAGATTGTGCACTAATCCAATATGTCAGCAAAGAGGTTTGATAAGTAGCAATGGAGAGTTGTATAGCACCATGAGCTACTTACCCATCACATGCATATTAGTAGTATACAATCATTAATGCAAACAATCTATCATGCATAACACATCAACTGAATATAATCAAATGTGTAACAAAACAATATCATGAAATGACAATTGAATACTTATCTTTATTTGTTTCATGGGTATTCTCCTTCTTGAGTCTTCAGCTTCATCGACTTCTTCATTTATGATAGCGTTGTTTCTTATCCGAATGTTG
>LPNX010712536.1:2011-21365 GCA_001517045.1 Pseudotsuga menziesii | reverse complement strand
GGGGGAAAATTGCTAACAGGGGGAAGGGAACTTTTTGAGGTAGACTGACCTGTGACAGGACTACTCAAGGTAGGGTTACTCTCAGACTGCGACAGGTTCTCAGGGATAATAGATCTTCGCTGCGGAGTGATAGGGGGGTTTCTAACAAAAGGGGTTTCTTCATATTCATATTCTTCTGGAATTAAGGGGGTATAATCAGTATTCTAGCCTAGGGTATAGGATCCAAAATTTCTCTTGTATATTTTACTGCTTCGAAGAAAACCACTTTGCTCGTTGAAGTCACTTTCGCTTCCAAACATAGGTTAGTAGTAATAAATCTAGCAATCTGATTCGATAAGAAATATGCGTTTCTCCGCCAAGAGAATTTTAATTTTCAGACTTAATGAATTTAGGTACTTACCCCTAGGTCCTTTGAAAAACTTTCTTTCAGCTTCGCTGAAAGAAGTATGTGTGTCGATGGCGAACTCCGTCACAAATGCTTCAAGGGTTCGCGTTGTCCAAAAGTCAACAGCTCTTGATACCACGTTTTTCACCCTTTTCAACAACGTAATTCTTTCCAGGGTCCAGGTAGGAAACTGATCTTCTTTGAAGTTTGTATTTCTTTCTGTCAACCTAGATAACCACTGGTGCAATTCTATGTGGATACTAGCAAAGAAAATTTCATAAATATCAGAAAAAATGTACCTTTGCAAGAAGTCGTCTACGCTATGACGAGGATCCTTATTTTCTTGTTCAACAAATTTTATATAGGTATCTTCGATCCAGTCACTGATTTCTTTTACTGAGGGCCTCCAAAACATGTCCCTCGAGGTACGACGTAAATCCCTCTTGAATCAGATATTGGTCCAGTCGGCAACGGAACCAATTTGTTGGAGGTACGGGTAGACCCGGGTTCTATACTTGTATCTTCCAACCAACAAATAGACCCAGAGTGTTGGCGCTTTCGACAACAACCTACAAACAGGTTGCAGTCTCACCCAAAACAACTATGGGGTGCCACAGAATCAGGTTTCTGCAGGCAAAAGAGGGATATTACTCTACCTTAGTCTTAACAACCAATACTTATGCAATATAGATCTTTGACACTTACATAGTTAGCTTCGTAGTTTATATAAAAAGTCAGTTACTTTCTTAACCCTTAACTGGGAATTCACAGTGAAGCTATTATTTAATAGTTTATCCTACTTATCACTTATCTACTTATCAAATGCATAAAACAGAAACAAAACATCAAGAACCACCACAACACAAGATATACGTGGTTCACCCCCAGTGTAGGGGCTACATCCATAGAACTGCATTTATATTCAACTATTTTAGAAAACCACAGTTTTGATCTACGCACTCAGCTGCATATCTCTTAATCACCCAAAATTGTGCACACAACTGCAGAATCCTTCCAACAACCCGAAGCTACGCACTTAGCTGCAGCACTTTCCTTCTTACAAAAAACCTCTGCGCACTCAGCTACAGAGGTCGTCCACGCACTCAGCTGGGACTTAACCTTAAACCCTAACAAAAATTAGGTCTTAGATTCTTCGCATCAAATCATCATACATCACATCAATCGTCAATGATTACCCTGACTCCTTTACATAAGTGCCTATTTATACAAGTGCACTTTTACAATACCATGGGCTTAAACCATGGGCACCCAAAAACCATAAACCATGGGTCATTTACAAAAATAGGGGCTTTGACCCATCCCTGAAGCCCCTAAGAATATTTTGTGCCACAACTCCGCTTACAAGCTTCGCATCAAAACCACGGAGTTGCCAAAACTAAGGACCTTTAAGGTCCGAACCCCAACAGCTGACTAATTCGATTGGCCGACTAAACTAGAGATTAGGTTGGCCACCTAAGGTCGTGTTGGTTTACCGAACTGATAGGTAGTTATTTTGTAACCGTTCTATAATCATATATATTAGGCTGTTGAGCCAGATGAGAACCCAATTCCGTTCTCTACGTTGTATGGACTCATTCACGTAATATAATCTGTTAATTCACTTACTTGTCCTTATCTCTTGTCTCTGTTTTATATGTATGTTTTAGTATGTATTCTTGGTGACCTTATGTGATCTGTGAGATTACAACATTGGTTCCATTTCCTGTAGTACATGTCTGAGATGCATGCAAACAAATGGTACCAGAGCAGGAGATTAAGGACTGGTGGGAACGTAAAGTTGAAAACTATTTGCAGAATTATGCACGAAGGAATAGATTAACAATCACACAAGAAAAATAAAGATTTTTCACAGAAACACATGAAGAGTTTGTCAAATCAGTGCCCCAACTTCTGAAGAAACTCCTGGATGAGAAAGCCGAAGGGGACTAAAGAACAACAACTACTGGAAAAACTGATCTACGGAGGTAGAACAAACTTGTCGGAGTGGTTTGACAAAATCATCGATGACTTATGTGAGGAGCGAGCAGTTGACGACAGAACTTCGGTGGAAACAGTCAAAAATAAATTTTACACAGATCTCACTGAGCAATTTTTTTGTTCCTTACTGACCTTGCTGTTCAAATTCCTGATCGAGAAGGGAGTAGGACATATTGTCGAACCTCATCCATCACTTCATGAACTGCCATCAAACTCTAACTAGGTAGAGAAGCAAAGGAAGTGGCAAAAATTTATTGCAGAAAGGGAATGGGAATACTTCCTAAGAAAATAGACTAAACTATCTGGGATTTCTAAAAGCATTGGGTAGGCTATGGGGGGTAGATGGTCATATGTCGAGATAGAGTAGAGTGGATTCTAGTCGAATAGAAACAGATACCATTCACCAGTAATGAGAAGTCGACCAAAATGGAACTCAAGAGAATAGTATCACATGAAGGTATGTTGGACATTCATAAAATAGAGAGGGAAGAGAGACAACAGAGGAGGGAAGCAAGAAGAGAAAGAGACTTAGAGCTGCATAGAGGAAGGAGTCCTAGGGCGACCAACCAAGAAGAGAATCCACTAGAGTCAGTTCATGACCAACATGAAGAAGGTGTGGAACGAGAGGTGTCCCCTATAGAGGAATAATTGTGGATAGAGCAGCCAGAAGATCTCCAATTAAGAGCTCCCCATGACAGAACAACCCTCTCTCCATTGAATCCACGTACTCAGATATAGACTATTGTCGCAGAGGACCTCCGACTACGAGCTAGTGACTTTAGTATATGGAGTCGAATAGACGACAAAACATACACTGTATGACACCTCATTATATGTCGACCAAAGGAAGGGAATGGGGTGACCTTTTAAGCAGCACCCTTCCACCGATGTATCCACCTACTCTTACCGACACATGAAGGAGCACCCCCCCACCAAATACAGCTTTAGAAGACACATAACATTTAGAACTACAGACAAATAGTTGTAGTGGACCATCGACAGTAGAAGTCGACATCAACCGACTGCTAGTTGACGAATAATCGACAACTGACGGGAACAAAAGTTTCGTCAACCATAGTCCCATAGAGACGAATAAACCAATAACCCCACCACCCTCACCTCCATCCCCACCTCCACCACCTCCACCTCCTGAGAGTAGTGATAGTGATTCAGACATGGGGCATGGATCAGCTCACATTCCTCTATATGATGGGGATGAGGAACCTAGATGACACTGGTTCATCTGTGAGTCAACTTGGGAGGCCAACCAAGTTCAAAATGAAGATAGACAAATGGCACAGTTCATCGGTGCATTGAGGAAAAGGGCATTGAACTGTTATATGATTTTTTTGGAAAGACAACCTAGAGAAACCAAAGCCAAGATTAAAGTGCAATTTCTATCATTTTTCAAAACTCCAGATGCCAAACACCTGGCAGCGAAAAAACTGAAAACTACATCACAAAAGCCAGGGGAAACTGTCCGTGACTATGATAAGCACTGGAAAGACCTTATGATCCAACTGGACTATGTTATAGATGAGCAGTTACTAATCCAGTGGTTTCTTGTAGGGTTATATCAGAAAGTGTGCCGACACATCAATCTGAAATGTTCAAATCTTATGAGGATGTGCTCACGAAAGCTCTCCAAGTGGATGTGGATGAAGACATACCCACTTACTCTACTGATCATAGATTAGAGGAACAGCTTGAGAGTGTACAGAAGTCTTTGAAGGAGTTAAACCTAAAGAATCAAGAGATTTGGTGCACCAAATTCTCGACGGCAGGCCACTCCAAAGACAACTATCGATAGGAATACAGCCGACAGGACATTCAATTCATGCAGACCAAATATTTTTGTGACATTTGCTAGGAGCACGGTGATCAGTTGACAAAAGACTGCCCGTTCAACATGAAGAATGGAAAGGCATCCTGGTGTGCAATTTGTGAAACCGAAAATCATAATACGGTCGACTGTCATTTGAACATGAAGAACCGACAAAATTACCATGCAGTCTACCAAACCAACGTAGTTGTGCAAACTAATGAGCAAAAAAATTTAGAAAATGATCAGAATGTTCAAAGATATGACGATCAATGATACAAGCACTGGTACAACAATCAATGAGGAGGATACAGAGGAAGAGGTCGATTCCCTGGGAATCACGACAACCGACCGCATTGACCCATCCAGTGCTTTACATGTTATAAGGTGGGCCATCGGTATTCATACTGTCCATATAAAGAAAGAACTGACCTCAAATTTTGTACTCACTGTGGAGTAGGGGATCACTCACTAGAGGATTGCCCTACAATGTTAAAAAAAAATACAAATAAAAATGTTAATGTCTTGTCCTTTGTGAAAAATAATAATGTAATAACCACAAAAAATTTGCATATTGTAACTCAATAGGGAACAAAAACAGGAGCTAATAACCCAAGAATCAGTAAAATAAAGGAGAAATATGTCTATCTTGATCCACTGAAAGAAAAACAAACATACAAAGAAACAACCAACATATTCAAAGAAATTGCACAATAAGAACAAGTTCACGACACTCGACATAACGCAATAAACGAATTAATCCATGTCGTACAAAAAGACAACTCCATATCTCAGTTCATTGATTTCTTATATGAAATAAAATGTCACAACTCTAAAAAACTTATGAAGAACATTTGCAGCTTAAATAAAAAAGACAAAGGTGATGCCGACCCACTTGTCGACCTGGAAATCAAAGGATATCATGTGGGACAAGTAGTGCTCGGCTTCGGCTCACAAGTAAACATCATGACTCGTGACACTTGGGAACAAATGGGAAGACCTCGACTCCATGAGTCAGGAATATACCTGAAACTAGCCGACCAGGGCCTAATTGAACCTATTGGAGTCTGGAAAAACATCGACACAACTATAAAAGGAATCTCGACCAAGGTCGACTTCAAAATCATTGACCCTAAGGAAGGATCCAATTCCTTCCTAGCGTTAGTAGGTCGATTTTGGGGTAGGAGGATGAAAGCATCGATATCCCTAGATAAAGAGAGGATCAAATTGAAAGGAAATGGACAAAAGGTGATTGTACCTATTCACCCATCTCAAGGAGAACCTTCGAATGAACCTATCAATGAAGAAGTTGACATCCGGAAACTCTACCAGATTCAAAACAATAAAGATTATACAGAACCTAACACCTATGGGGAACTTCATTTAGGAAACCAAGACTCAATTGGTTATAATTCAAATGCCAAATTATATGATTAGGAGATTGAGAACTACAAAACACAAGCAAGAGGGTGCTGGACTATACAAAAAGTGCAGAAAGAGCCCACCCAATAGGGCTTCATAGTGTCCATTGTGCCAAAAATATTTGAGAAAAAAATTAGGAAATACCCTACCTTACAACCTACCAATGTAAAGACTACACAACTACCAAGATACAAGGAAAGGGAATCACCAATAATGCATGTCGAACAAGTTTACAAAAATATTGGTGAACATGGTTGACTTCAAAGCCTGGTAGAAACCTTTACAGGATAAGCTGCTAGATGGTGGGATGACCATCAAACAAGACTTCAGACCTAGACAACTACTTCGAATTACTTTGTCGAAAAGTTTGGAGGAAAGAAGTTAAACCTACAAGCTTAGATACCTATATTCACTCAAGGACAGAACCCAGAAGAGCATATTAAAACATGTGAAAGAGAATGGAGAAGACTTAGATACAAGGATGAACAAGCATGGCCACACTTGTTCCCATCAACCCTCGCCGACTTACCAAACAAATGGTATAAAATGGAAGAAGATGGAGGTGAAACATTCTTATTGAATGAACTCCGGGAAAATTTCATTAAATATTTCAACTTTATACCACAAAACAAACACTTGGTCGAAACAGCAAAATAGATTAAAGAATTTATCCAGCCGACCGAAAACAAACCCTTAAAAGCTAACCGATAGATAATGGAATGTAACAATATCCAAACAAGGAAAAAACCATAGTCGACAAGACTACAGTTAGAAAATGAAAACACAAAAGGAAAAAGCATTAGATTGAAATCTAACCATGTCGAAACAACCAAACCTATTTGTACAATCCTAAAAGTAGAAACAACTGACAAACAAGATACCGACAGAATAACTGCAGCCGACGTCCCTGCCACATTCTCACAGTTTAAGGAAGGAAGTCAACCGATCAATGAAGCCAAAGCACCATAATGGCTAGATGCTAAAATCAAAACTAACGAATTCGACATCTCAAATGATGATTGACCAAACATGGCAAATATTGGTGACTACTGGAGTGAAGAATAGACCACAGAGATAGTGAACTTATTAAAGGAGATCCAAGATGTATTTTCTCGAGATTATAAAGACCTCAAATGCTTAGTCAATGAAATGGGAGAAACGAAGATTGATACTAAGCCTAATGTTAGACCTGTAAAGAAAAGGCCATATAAACTAGCTCACAAATACAAAGAGATAGTCAAAAAAGAAATTAATAACATGCTTACAGCAGGCATCATCTACCCTATCGACCAATCGAAATGGGCAAGTCCAATGGTTGTACAGCCTAAGAAACATGATCCGACCAAACTAAAAATTTGTGTCAACTTCAGGGAACTAAAAAAAGTGACACTGACATATCCATTTCCATCTCCTTATGCAGATGAAATCTTGAATGAGGTCGTAGGACATGAATGCTACTCATTTACAGATGGATTCTCAGGTTATAACAAAGTGCCAATAGCTAAAGAAGACCAAAAGAAAACAACCTTTGTGTGTGAATTTGGCTCCTTTGCTTACAAGGTTATGCCTTTTGGTTTAAAAAATTGTTACAATAATCAACCAATAGTTAGCTACCTTAGACATTAATTTAATTATTTTTGTCTTATTTGCCTAGTCTCATGATTCCACCTTATGCAAGTTGTCATTTACCTATCCATAGTGGTCAAACTTGCCTATTTTGAATCATGTAGCACTTGGGAAACCTCAAGGAATCAATTCTACTTTATTCCTGGTCTCCTAGGTGCCCTTCTGCTTTTTCTGCTTTATTGCCTGCTTTTTCAGTGCTTTAAGGCAATTGGGAAAGTTTGACTAGGTGAGGTGAACTATTTTTTTGTCCTCCACATCCTCCACTCTTTTATCCTATGAAAAGCATGTATGAGTTGTCATTCCATCACTCTTTAGCTTTCCTAAGTGATTTTTCCAATTCATGAGCTCCATGACTTATTTGGAAACAACGTTTTGCACCTATGGGGGATTTGCTTAATTTTAGTAAGCCTGCGTTTGACTAGATTCGAATTGCTCCTCATGCATTCGAATCCCTTATGTAATTATTTAATACAGAAACCTATTATGTTACAGGGTTTTCTATTTTACAATGATTTAATACAGTTTAGTGTTCAGCTCCATATTTAGTCTCTTTTGTGAGTGATTTTGCATGTTCAATTGATAATTGTTGTGAGTAAAATTAATCTATCACTGGGTTCAATTTCCACATAGTATCAGATCCATTGTAGATTGATTTCTCTCCTTCAAAATTGTTTTTCAGGTTTGACATCAATGACTGGGAGCCTTCTACTGACAGCCGGGACAAATTTCTAAGCTATGGATCAATCTCAGAAGATCATCTTGACTCCCTTCAATTTCTTTGAATTGAAAGCAGAGATGGAGATACTATTGAGAGTGAAAGGCCTCTATAGGGTGACTATGGCAACAGAAGAAGATCCCAATGCAACTGTAGAGAAGATAAAATGGCACAACAGGAGGGATGAGGCCTATGGTCTCTTGTGTCTGAGTATTTCCAGAGACCTCATTTTCCATCTTGATGGATTGACATCACTGAATGAAGTATGGGAGAAGGTTACTGATATTTTTGGAAAGATAGATGATATGAGGGGACATAAAATTGAAAATGAGCTGATTTCCCTGAGTCCAGATAGATTTGAATCACTGCAAATCTATTTCTCCAAGTTCAAAGCACTTGTTTTGCATCTAAAACAATGTGGGATCGAAAAGAAGGATGATCAGCTAGTCTTGGCCATTCTCTCGAAGCTTGGCCCTGACTATTTAGTGTTTGTTTTTACCTTCTAAGCCACAAAGTTGACAGCTCGAACCTGGAATATGCCTAGCCTTGCATATTTCATGGAATCTCTCACACAAGAACAAGACAAGCTGGTGATGATGGGCACCATCAAACCATCCAAAGACCAAGCTCTGGTTTCTAGAGATTCGAAGGTGGATTCAAAAATAAAAAAGAAAGCTAAAAAGCCACCTGAGCAAAAGAGAGACAAGAACAAGTCTCCGGAGGAGCCACAAGGTTCCAAGAAGAACTACCAGAAGAAGAAGAATAAAGGAGAAATGAGCAAGTGCGCATACTGCAATAAGGGAAATCACACTGAAAGCTCTTGTATGAAGAAGAAAATAGACATGCTGACCCAACTCCTAGAGAAGAATGGTATATCCCTTCCAGACAGCTCAAAGAAGAGAGAAGGAGGATCAAGTTCAGAAGACAGAGAGAGAGTTCATGCATTGGTTGCTGTCACATCAAGCTCACCTAGTTTCATCATCGATTCTGGAGCTTCGAGACAAATGGTTTCAACCAAGGAGGAATTCTCCTCACTTGACATGTCAAAAGGACCACCTATAGTACTGGGAGATGACTCTCTCACTAAAAGTTTGGGCAAAGGGAGGATTGATCTTGATCATGGTCAATTCAGCAATGTGTTGTATGTGCCTGGTCTTGCCTCCAACCTCTTGTCAGTGTACCAAATGACTCACACTGGGTCTCCAAATAAATTCATATTCACCCCTGATGAAGTCGATATCACAGAGATCTCGAGTGGTAAAGTCATTGCAAAAGGAGTTGCAAATCATACTCAAAAGGTATAAATGTTCTCACACTTCCTACCCTACTCAAACCCCTCTGCTCTTTTGATTCATGCTAATGAAACAAGCAATATTTGGCATGAAATATTTGGCCACCTAAATTACAAGTATATTTTTGATCTTAGTGAAAAAGAGATGGTCATAGGGTTTCCCAAGATAAAATTTTCCAAAGGAGTCTGCTAAGGTTGTATCCCAAGAAAACACCCAGAGCATAAATTTGAGAGAGCTAGTCATGAGAGAACCTCTGCACCCCTCGAGTTGATCCAAAGTGATGTTTCTGGCCCATTCGCTCATATGTCCATGAGTCAGGCCAAAATGTGCATTGAATTTCATAGATGAATTTTCCAGGTATTGCTGGGTTTACTTCCTGAAACACAAGTTTGAAGTTTTTGGCCTCTTCAAAGTCTTTAAGGCTTTGGTTGAAAACCAGTCTGGGAGGAAACTCAAGGTCCTCAGATTTGACAATGGTGGTGAGTATGTCAAGTCTAAGTTTATTAATTATTGTGTAGATGTAGGTATTCAGATGCAGCATTCTATCCCTTACACACCATAGCAGAATGGTGTTGCTGAGAGGAAGAATAGATCACTGAAGGAGATGGCAACATGCATGATGGAGGCCAAAAATTTTCCACCAAAGTACTGGGCCAAATCTATAAACTATGCAGCCTATATCCAGAATAGGGTGCCTCATAAACATCTTGATTGTATGACTCCTTTCGAAGCATGGAGTGGGCACAAGCCAGATGTGACCCATTTCAGGATTTTTGGCTCAAGGGCTTGGGCTAGAATTCCAACAGAAAAGAGGAAGGCTTTGCAGCCCCAAAGACAAGAGTGTCTATTTGTTGGGTACTATGAAGATTCAAAAGGGTACAAGATGATAAATTTGAACACAAATAAGGCCTTTATTGAAAGGTGTGTTCAGTTTCAAGAAGAACCCCTTGCAGCAGTGGAAGTTGGAGAAGCCTCTTCACCACCTGAACCTCTGAAAGTAAGTGAGAGTTTGTTGAACATGTTGATTCTGATATGTCTGATAGTGATGAGTTTATTGCAGACCCTAACATCCCTACAAAGCCAAAATGGGCAGCCAAGACACTACATGCAACGGGAGAGCTAGCTGGGGATCCTAATGACCCAAGGAGGACTAGATCTCAATTTGAGAGTGGTTTGTGCATGAAGGATCCTATGTTTGCTGAGAAATAATATATGATGGTGGAATCAGATCCTCAAACATATGAAGAAGCAGCAGGAGATTCAAGATGGGAAACAACCATGAAGGAAGAGTTCAGCTCACTCCAGAAGAGCAACACATGGGAGCTAGTGGATCTTCCCCCAAGGAGGAAGTTAGTTTAGTGTAAGTGGGTCTACAAGACCAAATTTGCTGCTGATGGTTCACCTCTGAAGTACAAGGATAGATTGGTAGCCAAGGGCTAATCATAAGTTCATGGCATATATTACAATGAGACCTTTGCACCAGTGGCAAATATGGATTCCATCAGGCTAGCCTTAGCCATTGCAGCCTCAAAGCAATGGGAGGTACATCACATGGATGTAAAATGTGCCTTCTTGAATGGAGATCTCACTGAAGAGATATATATGCAGCAACCTCAAGGATTTTCTACTAACCCTTCTCTTGTGTGCAGGTTGAGAAAGTCATTGTATGGGCTAAAGCAAGCCCCTAGGGCTTGGTATGCCAAGATTGATAGCTTCTTTCTATCACTGAATTTTGTTCGGTGCAAATCAGATCCAAATGTCTATTTGAAGTTAATTAATGGTTCATTAATGATCATTGTGTTATATGTTGATGACCTTCTCATTACAGGAAGCTCAGAGGATGAGATTGCTTCCTTGAAGGGTGCAATGAACCAAGCCTTCTCCATGATAGATTTGGGGCTCTTAAGCCAATTCTTGGGGCTTGAGATTGCTCAAACCAAAGATGGAATCAAGGTACACCAGTCCAAGTATGCCTTGGATTTGCTGAACAAATTTAGAATGAAGGACTGCAAACCAAGCAACACTCCTTTCCTTTCAGGAGTGAAGCTGGAAGAAGCTGATTCTTCACCTATGGTAAACAATACAATGTATAGGCAATTGATTGGATGTTTGTTGTATATTACACATACTAGACCTGATATTTCTTATGCAGTAAGTGTGGCTTCTAGATACATGGATCAGCCTCATGAGATCCATTGGAAAGCAGCCAAAAGGATCCTTAACTTTGTTCAGGGAACAAGGACACATGGGATCTTCTACAAAGCAAAATCTGATCTTGATTTGATTGTATTTACTAACAGTGATTGGGCAGGTGATAGCACAGATAGAAAGTCCACATCAGGATATGTGTTCATGCTTGCAGAAGGGCCAATCAGCTGGTCAAGCAAGAAACAAAGTGCCATTGCACTCTCAGCTACAGAAGCAGAGTACAGAGAAGTTGTTAATGCAACAACTCAATGTTTATGGTTGTAGGGATTACTTGGAGAGTGTGGCTTCAAATCAGAGTACTCAACTACCATCTACTATAATAACTAGAGTACCATTCGAATCTGCAATGACCCATTTCAGAAGCAGAGAACCAAACACATTGAGATCCATATGCACTACATCAGAGAGCTTGTGCATGATGGTACCATTCACCTACTCTTCTGTTCATCTTCAGAACAAGTAGCTGATATCTTCACGAAATCATTTTGTGAGAAGACCTTCAACAATATCAAATCATTGCTGGGGATTGTTGATCATGCTGTGAAGCATGAGTGAATACTGTTACCACCTAAGTTGTACTTAGTGGTTTTTATCAAGTGAGCCCGGTGAACTGGACAGGGATAACTTGTTCGAACTTCAAAAAGACCTTTGGATGTACTTCTGGGAAGTGCTTGTTGTACTATATCATATGTTCATACCCCATGAGGGAATTGTAATAAATGTTCTAGCATGATAGTGTCTGTAAAAGACTCGGTCTCTTAGACTTTATTTTTCAATCCGATTAGCCCATGGTGTTTTTTCCCTTGGTTATTATTGGTTGTTGAACAAACGACTGATAATTTCTGAGTTTTTCACTCCATACCTCCAAAGTTGGGTCAGCTTGGTATTTAGGCCTATTGAGGTTATTAGAGTCTATGTGTCAATGTATAAGCATGCTAGACATCATTTTTGAGTCATATGAACATGTCTAAGTCCCCCTAGGTGTTTTTCAAATTTTCAATTTTTTAGTTTTTTCAGTGTTTTTTATTAAAATTTAATTTTTCCAAAACTTAGGCTATTTTTTAATAGTTTAATTGGAAAAATTGATTTTGTAATAAAAGTGGGCCAAATAATCAGTTTCAGTGATGTAGGTGCTCATTTTCAAGCTAAGAGCACCATGTAAACCCAAGGACCCATTGTTTCCTAGTTTTGAGTGATTTTCCATCACTCAGGTCAGAAAGCCCCAAAAATCAATTATTGATTATTTTAATTAATAAATTGATGAATAATGGAGCAAATCCAAAATCATAAATCAATGGATTCTCAGCCAATTTGATTGAAATTAGTCAGATCTGAAGCAGATTAACTGGATCTGACAAATCCTTGACTGAAGGAGGTGATCAAATCAGATCCAGAGTTGATATTGAGCATCATTTATGAGGAATTTCACCCTCCCTCTCTCCTCAACACGTTTTTGGCTCAACTGGATGATTTTTGGTGGATTCTTCAGTCAACAGGTTGAGGTGTCAGTCAGATCAGCCCCCCGATTGACAGTTGCACTCAGTGAGACTCAGATTTGGCTCAGCTAGACACAGATTAGGCATTAATGGACTCTCCATCAGTTGATTTCACTTGATTCCATGAGTAATTTCACCCCCCCTGGGCTAGATGGCCTACAAATTGTATATATCCAGGCACAGCCTCCTCTTCCAATCTAGTTAGAACTGGGATTGAGGTGCTGCTGCTATTGTATTATTGTAATTATTCATTTGAAATAAATAAAATATTTGGAGGCAATACGGTGTGGTGCCATTACATGTGTGGATGATTATTGCCATTGTTTTACTGAGGTAACCTGTATCTGTGGTCATTTTTTGCTAATTTCTTGTAGATCTGTGGTTAAGATTGGTAATTAGCTTATTACAATCTTGATAGGAAAGGTGTTGTTCAATAAGTTTATTAACTGTCACTCTCCTTTGATGCATGTTTATATATCTAGATTTAGCATGTCCTATAAGCTTATATGCATGTTATCTTGAATCTCTTTGTATGTACTAATCAGATCTCACAAGTTTCTTGGCAAGTTCTTTGACTTCAGCTGAGTTGCAGGTTCATACTTTGGAGAGGATGCTGATCTATTTTGCTTCTTCATTCTCTTCAAAACATTTCAAAGGCATAGTCCCTCAGCATTCCACCTGAAATCTCTACTGCAGATCTTCAAGGAAACCAACACTCTTTCTCTCTCTTCCTCCTTTAAAAATTATTAAACTTTCCTCAAACTGGTTACTTTAAGGTTTCTTTTTAAATATGATCTATATCATAAATAAAAGCATGCATAGATCTAATTATTAATATCTCTTCAAATTCCTAGATCTTAGTTTCATTGTGCACATAAAGTTCAAATTCAAGAGATCTAGCTAAATTGCCTTAGTTTCGCAAGTAGTTTATTGAAAAATTCATAGCTTGCTGTTAAGGTAGTTTCATTTGCTGTTCAATAATTTCAATATTCTGCAATATCAGTGCTTTTAATTTGCTGCACAAACATCAAGCCAATATCCCAAGGAAATCTTGATTTCCTTGGTTCCTTTTTCGTCGGTTTAGCTAGTTTAATTTCATTAATTTTTGAGATAAAGTAGGCTGACCCAAAGGCACTCTTAAAGTGCTTTGGGTCATTTGTTATTATAATTCACTCGCTGTAATTTAGCAGGTATGACAGAGAAGAAAGGAAGTTTCTGTCCAAAGTGGCTTTTGGAGCGCTCAAATCCCCCCAGGGGTCTCTCTTTTGTCACATAATTTGTAATTTTTTTATATAAATTGTAAGATCTTGGTTTCAGCCTATATAAGGACCAAGAAAGCTCTGTTTTATTAGTGCTTTGATATTGTAAACACTGTAATAAAATCATCCTTTGAATAGGCTCTTTCGAGCCCATTCCCCATCCCCCCTGGGGGGATTCGCGTCGGTGCCATTTTCGTATTTTTTATTATTATTTCCTTTTACTAGAATTGATATTATTTGTAGGGTAGTATATTTTATCTGTTTTTTAATTCCATATTCCATATCTTATTTTCAAAAGTAATCATAATACTTACCCCACGATTTCCCGAGTGACCCACAAGGGGAAAGAGATTCGTGGTAGGATTAATCAGAAAACCAGATTTGTGTAGTTGTGTTATTTTCTCATCTTTTGTTTATTAGAATTTTAAAATTAACCCCTCCTTGATTCCCCGATTGAGATCCACTTGGATCGAAAGAGGTTCTTGGAGGCTTTTCTTTTAAGCAAGAACACATCTTTTAAAACTTATTAAAATTTACAAGACTCCAGTGTGTATTCTCTGCACTTGGCTGCGGTTCGTTCGATCAGTCAAGCTGTATCAAAAGCACTTGGGTGACTAGCATAATTAGGACTCACCTTCCCCAATTAACAAACCATCAGGTGAAAATCCAACACCTCGATCAAACCTTTACGGTGGCAAAATATCCAAAGGAAGCGGGAACCTACTAAAAAGTGACCTCGGGGCGCCGATGTCTGTCACACCCTAATGGGTGTGTTACGAACACAGCCCCAGAGACTCCATTTCATCCCACATATTCCTTGTGGGTAGCCGTATAGGCTTTGTTTTGGACATACTCCAAGTACTCTCGGGTATATCTGGAGTCCCCCTTTAGCCTAATTTAATCAATTCATACTTCATTTTTAACTTAAAACATACCAAGATGCAATCACAAAACATTTATTCCAAACACATGCAAGCACACTGATCTCTTTTGACTCCATTTTTAAGGCACTGGTCTTTTTGGCTTCATATATATATTGTGTATCAACTTTGTGCTTTTGTGTGTATCTTCGTATCTTGTCATCTTGATTGTTTATAGTTAAAGTATTCAAACTCCTAAATAACTGATTCAGTTTAACATCACCACACTAAGAAATCATCCTTAGTAACTTAATAGGGTCTACCCCCCTTGGCTGCGTTAGGAGTTGAGCCTAAACGGAGGAGTCAAGAAAAAGGTGACAGCCTTGACTCAAGACTTGCCCCCAAGGACACACCGAGTGGCTTGAGGATTTCTGCCACATGATCTAGGTGTGTGAAAAGGAAGCAACAAAGACAAGATCTCCAAATTTTGTTTTACAGTCCATGTTTAAGGGAGGATTTTCCCAAGTGGTTTTTTGCCTCTTTCCTTGGTTGTATGGACATGCAATATGTATAGGGTGACTAAGCCTTGTTGCTAGGCCCTATAATTTTCTGATATATTACTCATAAGTCAGGCTTAAGGGGGGGTGTTAGAATAATCAACCCATAGTTAGCTACCTTAGACATTAATTTAATTATTTTTGTCTTATTTGCCTAGTCTCATGGTTCCACCTTATGCAAGTTGTCATTTACCTATCCATAGTGGTCAAACTTTCCTATTTTGACTCATGTATGACTTGGGAAACCTCAAAGAATCAATTCTGCTTTATTCCTGGTCTCCTAGGTGCCCTTTTGCTTTTTCTGCTTTATTGCCAGCTTTTTCAGTGCTTTAAGGCAATAGGGAAAGTTTGACTAGGTGAGGTGAACTAGTTTTTTGTCCTCCACATCCTCCACTCTTTTCTCCTATGAAAAGCATGTATGAGTTGTTATTCCATCACTCTTTAGCTTTCCTAAGTGCTTTTGCCAATTCGTGAGCTCCATGACTGATTTGGAAACAACTTTTTGCACCTATGGGGGATTTCCTTAATTTTAGTAAGCCTGCTTTTGACTAGATTCGAATTGCTCCTCATGCATTCGAATCCCTTATGTAATTATTTAATACATCAACCTATTATGTTACAGGGTTGGCTATTGTACACTGAGTTAATACAGTTTAGTGTTCAGCTCCATATTCAGTCTCTTTGTGAGTGATTTTGCATGTTCAATTGATAATTGTTGTGAGTAAAATTAATCTATCACTGGGTTCAATTTCCACAAAAATGCACCTGCAGTATTTTCTAGAATTGTTGTCAAAACATTTCAAGAATACATTTACAAGACCATGGCAGTATACTTTGATGATTGGACAATATACTCCATATTAAAGGATCATTGCAAATGGCTCAGACTTATGTTGGAAAGATGTTGACAGATTCAACTCTCCTTAAACATAAATAAATGCATATTTGTGACCCCCATAGAGATATTATTAGGGCACATTGTCTGTAAGGAAGGTATTAAAGTTGACTTCAAAGATCAAAATTATCCTTGACCTAAAACCACGAGTAAACCCAAAACAAGTTAGGGTGTTTCTTGGCCACACAGGCTATTACAGAAAATTCATAACATATTATTCAGATATGACCTATCCACTTGAAGAACTATTAAGGGAAGATCAAGAATTCAACTGGACAGAGGAGTGCCACATATCATTCAAAAAATTAAGAAGAAAACCAGTCGAAGCACCAATCCTAAAGTTCCCAAACTGGTCGATCAAATTCCATGTTCACATTGATGCATCAGGCCTAGAAATAGGAGCAATCTTAACTCAACCAGGAGAAGATGGAATGGATTATCCTATAGTTTATAGTAGCAGAAAATTAAACAAGGCTGAGAGGAACTATTCGACAATAGAAAGAGAAGCCCTAGGCATGGTCTTTGCACTACAAAAATATCGACGTTATCTCTTAGCTAACCCATTTATATTCTATACAGACCATCAGGAAATTATGTATCTCATCAATAAACCACTACATCATGGAAGAATCTGTCAATGGTTACTACTATTCCAAGAATTTGAATTTGAAGTCGTTGTCTGACTAGGCAAGTTAAATGTCGGTCCCAACCATTTATCCCGAATCGACACAGGAGAAGAACTGACAGGAGTCGATGACAGCTTGCCTGATGCACATTTATTTTGGATAGAAGCAGACCCAACAGAACTAGAAGAAATAGCCCAGTTCTTGGAAGATGAGCATGCACAAGAAGGAATTCGTACAAAGAAGAAACAGATCTTATCTATGAAGGCTGCACCCTACAGTCTTATAAATGGATTTTCATACAAAATGGGATTATATGACATCCCCAGAAGGTGTGTACTAGAACATGAACGAGACAACATTATGCATGAAGCACACTATGGACATGTAGAAGGACATTTTCAAGCAGACACAATTGTAAATAAAATCCAACGGTCAGGGTTATGGTGGCCGACACTCCACAGAGATTGCAAAATTTTTGTCAGTCGATGTGATAGATGTCAACGGCTAGGTTGACCCCTTCCTAGCACAGAAATTGATTTGATATCAGTAAACCCAAGTTTGACATTTGAAATCTAGGCCATAGACTTCATAGGACCATTTCCTATACCAGCAAAAAGGACGGGTGCAAGGTATATCATAACTGCAGTCGAATATGCCACTAAATGGGCAGAAGCCGAACCAATCAACACATGTTCTAGTGAGATAGCTGCTAAGTTTATCTATGAGAATATCACCACTAGATTTGGATGTCCACTAACTCTGATTAGAGACCAAGGAACACACTTCATCAACATAAATATCAAAACGCTAACTGACCAATTCCAAATCGACCATCATCGGAGCACAACATACCACCCTCAGTCAAACGGAGCAATTGAAGCATTTAATAAAACATTAACAAGAGGAATAACCAAAATATGTAATGCTGATAAGGATGATTGGGATGACAAAATACCTCCAGTATTATGGGCATACAAAACAACATATAAACGTTCGACCGACCAAACTCCTTTTCAACTAGTCTATGGACAAGAAGCAGTAGTTCCAATTCACTTCCGACAACAGACCCCTATCGTTGCAGAAATACTACATGTCGATGTTGAACAAGGAAAAAAGGACCGACTATTGCAGCTCAGCAAACTCGAAGAGCACCGACTAATGGCAATAGAACATCAAGAAATCCAGAAACAACAACAAAAAGGATGGCATGACCGAAACATCAAGAACAAAAACTTATCGGTAGGAGACCTTGCTTTACTATATAATAGTCGAGTAAAAGGAAAACCTAAAAATATCCACATAGGATGGATGGGACATTACATTGTCAAAGAGATACATCCCAACGGATCAGTCTGACTAAGGACGTTACAAGGCATAGTATTTCGGAAGCTCGTTAATGGAGCCCGACTAAAACGATACAGAAACTAGAAATTCAAAAAAAAAAATCCTAAAACTCTGGACTAAAATGTAAGAATGGGCATATGTCGAAAAAAATGCCACACAAGCCAAAGAAAAGATCAAATACAACACTATATTTAATTATTTCAATGCACCACTCATGGCCAGATTAGGTGGCACAAAGGAGACTACTATAAAATTTATCATCAGTCGGTACCACAATGGCCGGTTCTACTTCGATCGACTGGTCAACATCTCAGGAGAAGTCATCTCCCAGCTCACCAGTCTCTCAAATGAAGGAAGCCCAATACCAGTCGGTATCAAATAAGGATTGGTCGAAGAGCTCACTAGGTCAACTTCAAGGAAGAACTCGAAGGGATTGATGATCAGCCAAATCACAACCCGCATGCCATAGATTGTGGCCAAAATAATTGTAATCACACTCACCATGTCAGGTCGAGGTAGAGACCTTAAGTTAGACATGTTAGAATCTATTGACACCATTTCCACACATGGAACGATATACAAATGGGCTGAATATGTAGCTGACATGGTCAAAACCATTTGTGAAAGGCGCCAAGAAATGAGGGGAATCATCAAGTTCCCCTCCCTAATCTTATGGATAGTCATGTACCATATCTTCCTAGAGGGGAGTCCAGTCTTCCAGGAATTGTCAAGGTTCCACATGTGGAGATTTAAACCATTCTCCCAGAGAGAAACCTTACAGGAACTTGAAAAGGGAAAGGTCCTGTTGGAGAACTAGCTTCAATAGCTCAAATTCCGCATGACTAGATG
>LPNX010712533.1:0-54448 GCA_001517045.1 Pseudotsuga menziesii | reverse complement strand
TATTATCTGTAGATGTCAATTAAAATCAATGTTCAATGTTCTTGGAGTAGGTAGATTGAGAAATAACCTTCTATGGAAGAGGCGTTGGTAATATATGCTTATGCCCCTGCATTGGGGGGACACGACCTTCATATGGGGAGATGGCCAAGTTCATATGGAATATTCTAAACAAAATACTAACATATTGTATTACTAAGACTCATAATTATTATGGACATCACACAGATAACAACCGCAAGCTAAATGGTCATCAAGTTAAAAAAGTGACCACAAGACATTGCACTGAAACTGTTGGTTTCAATGTTTGTACCAGTTTGAAAGAGGATGCTATCATAGGGCACTTAAACCCCAAAACCAGAGTGATGAAGGAGACAAGGCAGGATCACATCAATGCAGGGACTTGCTCTCCAAAGCCAAAAACTAGCTTTCAGATTTAAAAAACTCCAAAACTAAATTCTTTTAGGATATGAGATTGACAAAATTAAATTTCATTAGGATATGAGATTGGAAAAACTAAATTTCATTAGAATATGAGACTGACGGAGCTAAATTCCATTAGGATATGAGACTGACAAGGCCTCAAGACCTCCCTCAGCCTTGATCAAGGCCTCAAGACCCATTCTTGGTGCACAAATCCACCTGTAACTCTTCCCTAGCTAGAACTTTGCCCCAACTAGAACTCTACCCCAAATGGACTTCTTTGTCTTGTAGAACCCATCTACTAGGTATTATACGTAAGAAGATTAGGAGCTTGTTGTTTGCTCATCATTTGGATGAAAAGCTTGACCTCAACCTCAATGGTGGTATTTCTTCCCCGGCTGGAACTTTGCGAAGACCTCAACCTCAACCTCAAACACATCCTAGGATTCTTGGTGGGTACCTTACCGTCAAAATATCTAGGAGCTCCTATGATGGAGGATGATCAGGAAAGTGTTGTGGCAATACCTCCTAGATCATATGATGAAGAAGTTAGCAGGGTGGGTCTTTAGGACCTTAAATTTGGTGGGTAGATTGACCCTTGTAAACTTTCTTATCCATGTCATGTTGATCTACTTATTCTTGGTCTTAGTTGCCCCAAAGTCAATCCTCAAATAAATATGAAGTATACAACGTGTGTTTCTTTGGGGTGGCATCCCATATAAGTCCAAATTAGCGTTGGTTAGATGAGACAATTTATGTCGGCTAAAATGATCGGGGAGGGATGGAACTTCATGATCTTGAGAAGATAAATGAGGTTCACAGGGCTAAGCTATGGTGGAGGTGGTGCACCCATACAAGTGAGCCTTGGGAAAGACTTTGGCATGTGAAGTATGCCTAGGACTGATCTCACTGAGATTTAGTTCGTTTCAGGGAACAGAAAGTGGGATCACATATTTGGATATCAACCCATTGAAACAAAAGTCTTTTTCAGGAACATTTCTTTTGGGAAATTAGAGCTGGGTATTCAACGAATTTCTAGGATGATTCCTGGGTTCAATTCCCTAAGCTATCAGACAACCCAGGGTGTCGGATGGCAAGGGACAGAGGCATAGAGAAAGGGTTGATAAAGTTTCATCAGTACTGGTCTGAGGCAGAGGGCGACATGGAATTGTAGATATGGAAAGGACAAGATTGGTGGATGCGTTTTACATCGGCTGAGGAAACTCAAGAGCTTCGGGACATTATCCAAGAGTGATGTATTAGAAGGCACAAGGGCTAGGAAAAAATACACTGGGGATACATGCCTAAAGGGGTTCTTAGCATAAAATAAGTGTATGACATCTGGACTTCATGAAGGGTAGCTCCAGAGGATATTTGGAAAAAAATATGGTCAATGAACCGCTGGCCAAAATTCGCAACCTTTATGTGGTTGGTTATGCAAAGGAGGATTTTCACTAGGGAAAACCTAAAAAAAAAGAGGTTTTGTGGGTCCTTCACGATGTTCTTTATGTAACGAGGAAGAGGAGACCATGAACCACCTGTTGGATGAATGCCCCTTTGTTTCATCAGTCTAGGATTGAAGGGTGTTTATTTTTTGTCTAAAAGACAGGGTCAGAGGCCACCCTGATCAAACGATAAAAAAATGGAACCTGGAAGCCTTTCCAAACCCCATCATGAGAGCGTTGTGTATTATGTTCTCAGGGTTTCTATTCAGGGTGGTCTGGAAGGAACAAAATAATAGGATATTCCAAGATAAAAGCTCCAATGAATAGGCGATTTGGGAATTATTAACTCACAATCTTCAGGAAACTGTTAGGAGTACCCTTTGGAAGGACAAGGATTGGGAGTTAAGCGAGCAAGAAACTAGAATCATCGTTAGTTGAGGGATTAGTAAAGAGGAATTAGGGTGGCAACGTAATATTGTTTCGACACGCCCACCATCTAGTTCTTCTTCCTATTCCCCACCCGCAGGAGGAACCTTTAAACTTAATTTTGATGGCGCATCCAAAGGAAACCCTGGTCCAATGTGATTTGGTGGAGTTTGTCATGAATCAATGGGAGCAATCCTTTATGTCTTCTCTGGATTCACTGGAACATAATAAAGCAATGCGACAGAACTCGAAGGACTTTTGCAAGGCTTGAGGATAGTTTCCAGGTTTGGATGGATGCCAGCAATGGTGGAAGGAGATTCCAGGATCATCATCTAGATGGAAAGACAATTTTCCAACGAGAAAAGAGTGGAGAAGGTGGCATCTGGCTAGCGCATTCTGGGTTCAATGGAAAAGCTAGCGGACTTTCTTTCTAATAACCATGCTTGGAATTTTGGCCATGTCAAAAGAGAGGCCAACAAAGTGGTCGATCTTTTGGCCAATGTGGGTATTGATGGAGGACAGCGCATTTGTGAAGGACAACTAGCGACTTTCGGAGGAGCAGAGTGGGAAGCCTGTTGTAGACATTTGGCTAATGCAGATCTCGAGGCTTCGAGAGGGGGAGGGGGTGACATGCAGGGTACTCATGGTTCACCTTCACACTCACAGGAAGACAAGATAGATCAATCCCATCGCATTATCTCCTCTAGTCATCCAGCCAATGAAAGGACACAATGACCTCATCCCAATCTGTGCTTGCTTTTATTACAGTTGCGGAGATGATTTGGATGCAATACGATCAGGTACTACCACAAAGGTCGAAGACTGTTATCATGAGATGCATCAAGGAGGGTACAGAGGTGTTTTTAGTATGGAGTGGGATGTCGAATTGGGTCATGAACCCCCCAATTTTCTCAATTATAGTCAGGTTTGCTATAAATTTGGACAGGCAACAACGTATTTCAGACCCATTTTTGTTTAGATCGGATTCTGATGTTTCTATTTCCATTGTAGCAGCTCTTACCTTCCGCAGCCTCGTCGATTTTGAAATTAAGTGTGGGAAAATGGATCCAAGGGGGAGGAAAGGCAAAGAGGAAGTGTTCCTTTCAAGGTTACCTTACGGCTATGGAGGAAATGAGGATACCAAAAGAACTCTGCGAATCACTCACAGTAGGTTAACCCGCACATAGTCACAAGCCCTTAATGGGGATACCTTTTTTCGTGAGCAGATCCTCACTGTTATTCACAATGAGATTGACACGAAGGAGAAGGAGATTTAGGATAAGGCTAAGGCCACTTTGATTGATGAAATAAAGGCGAAGGTCGAAGGCTGGGTCATTGATCTAGGCACCATGATGGGGCGGGTCTCGGCTGACAAGCATCTGATGATGTCCTACTGGGTAATGAAGAACCTGATGTCACATGTGTTGATGGACTATGAGAACAAGGAATGAGGAGACATGGAGTTGATCCAAGCATGGAAAGAGCACCACATGGACTGAAGGCTTATGCATAAGATGGAACTCATTGGAAGAAAACTTGGATTGACATTTTATGTTCAACCATCTCCTGTTGCTAGAGGTGGTGAGGCCCTTAAGATGATTGGTGGTGGTGGGACGTCGACTGCGGATCCAAGCATGAAGGGGAACCATGAGGTAGCATACCGCATGCGCATGGTCAACCATGGCTATGCGAGGGAGGAGCACGAGCAAAGTAATATATAGTTGCCTTAGATGGCCTTTTTTTTCTTTATGTTGTGTCTATGTTCTAGGAATAGCTATTCTATTAAATCGATAGGTAGATGTGTAGTGCAAGGGGTGTCATTGTGGAGAACAAAATATGCTAGATGCTTTTTTTTTTAAGGAAATCTATATTTTGGCTCTTTTGTTAATACCAGTCTGTTTATGAGAGGGATGAAAGGGAGAAGCAAGACTGTTGTGAGGCTCTGCTCGACAAGTTTCTGGAAAAACTAGCCATGTAATCTTTTGTTTTCAGTAATATATTTTAAGTTACCCAAAAAAAAGTTATTAAGACATTTTTGAAAGGGGTATTAGAGAAATTGTGATTCTTAAGCCAATTTCTTTTGGGTTTTATTTCAAGTCTTTTGGACTCTTAAATAAATGTAATGATGATATTGTTAAGAATCCATATAAACAAAATTCCACACAAACCTATTTATCAATGTTTCAAACAAACTAGTTTTCAATTATTCTTAGAAACTTTTATCCACTTCAATGTAAAAATTCAAAGTGTGAAATAAAATGAGTATCTAAAAAATGTGATTTGCATTTTATAATGAAATAGAGATAAAGTTTAAAAAGAAGAAAAGTGATACGTCAAACTAATTCAGAATTTTTACAAACAACTAAAACTATGTGCTAGTTATAACAAAGAAGCGCATTGACTTGTTAGTTGCTTATTTAACATCTTCTCAACCTTTCATAAAGGAATCCACGGATGGGCTAGGAGTTATCCATGCATCAACCACAGGTTATCGATGCCTCAATTATTTTTTTAAATCTATTTTTAATAATTGTTTATTTTGAATTTATAACAAGGACCATAGAGTTAATCTCGAGAGTACACTTCTATCATTCTTATACAATCTCAAAAAAGCATAGGTGTTTGTCCACCCCATAATTTATTCAAAATGTTATTAAAAAATTGTAATGGTTGAACCAATTTCCTTTGAACTCAGGTTTAATTAATTTGGCCTCCAAACAAAAATGGTACTGAGATATCCATGCATCAATTATTTTTTTAAATCTTTTTTTAATAATTGTTTAGTTTGAATTTATAAAGAGGACCATAGAATCAATCTGGACAGTACACTTGTATCATTCTTATACAATCTCGAAAAAGCATAGGTGTTTGTCCACCCCACAATTTATTCAAAATGTTATTAAAAAATTGTAATAGTTGAACCAATTTCCTTCAAACTCAGGTTTAAGCAATTTGGCCTCTAAACAAAAATGGTACTATGATAATATTGTTACACACCAACACACTTCACAACATTTTAAACAATATTCCTATTTCCATGGAGTTTGCCAATGACTCTTTATCTGATAAATCAATCTTTCTCATCTTTACTCTGATCATGAATATTTCTCATCTTAATCTTTATCAGATAATGAATATTTCTCATGATGGTTCCATATTCGGAATCGAAACGTCGACCTAAAAATGTCTACTGTGGATTGTCCAGAAAAACCCTACAACAACTTATCTTACCGCAGAAATCTACAAACTGAAATATTTCTCATCTTTGGTAAGCAATGCAAGGAAAGTTCAAAGAGAATCCACTGTACCCACAAACTCTTCATTTTGATGAGCATAACGAGCGACTCCCTATGTTGTTTGGCATCAATAACTGTTGTTAAATTAGGGTGTTCTCTAAAAGCTTTGATGACAAAGCTTGGCCAGTAGGTATCTCCAAGCTTTACATACCTAAGAGGAGAGAAGACAATACAGGCGTCCAAACGAGATGACTTCACTCAATAATCACAAAATTTAAGAGATTTATTTGGTCTTACAAAGACAAATTTCACAGTTTCCCCATTAGAGGTGATCAAAGAGATAGGAGGCGTGTATATATTTTGATAGCGTTGTAAAAGCAGAGGAATAGTAGGAGCAGTATTTGAGTGGCATAGGAGGTTCCATGCACTGTTAAGTTTTGCTCATTACATTGAAATTTTAATCGTTTCATTAATTTATCTAAAAACACTAGCAGTGCAAAACTGTACATGGCCATCAACTGGGTAAACCAGAAAATATGAGAAGAAATCAGCAAAACTGGGCAAGGATAAATTTGAACCTAAAAAACTAGAAAACCTGGAAAACTCAGAAAGCTTATGAGTAATTGGACAGTTTTGCAACACTCATAAACAGCAGAGAAATGTTTCAGATGTCTCATTAAAACCTGTATTGAACTTCTCATAAAGCATGCAAATTTTATCCATGTACCACCAAAATCTAATCACTTTCCCCTCACAATATTCTCCCCAATTTTACATGTTCTACAAAATTTAAAATGGTAGCAGCAAGACTCTCAAGTCAATAGAAGGTATACACAAATAAAACAACCAACAGTGCACTACCAGTCACAATGAAATGAGTAACAGAATTTGTCAATGGATAAAGAGATAACATTACAACAGACCTTACTACTGCTCTGTCACTCTGCCTTTTATCAATCTGATGCTTGCCTCATTTATTTATATGAATTTTTAAAATAGCTCAAATGTGAGCAAATCCTACACTAGTAGTGCCACAATTTCATGGGTTCTCTTCAAAAGAAATGTTAACTGTGGAGAAGATCAGCCAATATTTTTATGAATGAATGAATGAATGTCACAAAATATTTTCAGTGGATCTAGAAGAGAATCGCATATAGCCCAAATGCTAGACCAACCATAAAGCCAAAAGAAGCTGCAGGTTTCATGGTAGGAGCACTATTAGTTGATTTGACGCTACTAACTGGACTTCCCTCTCCAAGTTCGGCAGGGCCAGGAGGAAAAGTAGAATCTTGGGGAGGAAGAGCACCATTGGCACCCAATACAAGAACATCAAGCTTCTGGGACTTTGTGCCCGGGCACACCACTAGTGAAGTAGTATGAACTCCACTGAGTGAAATTGAAAACTGTATTTCCATCATGGAATGTTGCTATTGGACTTAATATATCACACCTGCTATATGCTGCCTTGGTGACTTGAATCACTGAATCCTGACTTGGTGGGTACAAGAATACTGCAATCCCAATCATGAACAAACGATTGAAGTTAGAAACAATGCACCCAGATCTTCCCATCACAATAATCCATCTCAGACTCAGAGGATCCGAGGGTTTTTCTGCTGCTCAGGGCAACCAGATCTATACATGGGTTGTGCATAGATCCAAGAATGCACAACCAAACACAGACCCAAAAAAGCAGTAGAAAGTTGTATTTGCAATAATTTATGGGTACCTCGTAGAAAGTTGTATTTGCAATTCATTCGAGAGCACACACAGTGGGATAATTGTAGAGCGCAGAGACGAAGGGAATGGGTGGAATATGGGGTTTGAATGATAGCGCGGTGGGAAGCCTAGGAGAAGGGAGTGGGTGGAGTCTTAAAATCATGGCGTGGGACGTTGAGGAGGTGGAGACAGCGACTAATGGTGGATGGTGTAACGACGAATGACGGTGGAGGGTGTAACGACGATGGGGCGCAACGGAAGGACTGCAAACGGGGTAGCAGCGATGGTTGGTGAACGGGCTGCTGGGGACGGTGGTCGGAGGGCCGGCGCGACGATTGTCGCCAAGCAAAATCGTCGCATCAGTAGCTTACTCCCTAAAATAGTGACAGAAGTGATGATAAAGGTGAAAATTAATCAGCGTGCAGTAAGTTAGGGTTACTGTCTGGCTCCTTGTTAGTGGTTGAATTTCAAAATGTTAAGATCTAATGACTAGCAATAAAACCGCCGTAACAATCATTATTCTGCTACATAATGGTACTCGATGATAAGTCTTTATGTCCCTTCCACCTGCTAGCGTTAGAATATTGATAATTCCTCCAGAGAATTGGTTAAAAAAACAATAAACACCAGGAACCACGAAGTGATAGGTTGCGTAGCCGATCTGTTGTTGGAGTCTTGATCGTTGTTGGAGTCTTGACTTCACTCTCATGAAGGAAAGAAGAGAAGATATCGTTGTTTGATAATTAAAACAATGAAGTCACAAATTGACTTCATCCTTGTTGGACTCCTGACTTCACTCTCATGAAGGAAAGAAGAGAAGATATCACTTTCTTTAATGATGCCATTGATATTTGGAGAGAAGTTGTGACTTCCTCACTACGGTCTCCATCGTTTTCACGCCATCAACGCTGTTGGACTTCATCGTTTTCAGAAAATAACATTTGCTAGGTAGTACAAGTGTTGCTTGCAACAACATCGACAAAGATCAAGTTTTTCTACCTCATAAGAGACAAGGGAGAAATGGTTGTTTCACTAAACCATAAAGTAATTTCAATCCATTGTCATCGGTTCCATGTCATTTTTAGGCCATAACATTTGCTAGGTAGTACAAGTGTTGCTTGCAACAACATCGACGAAGATCAAAATTTTTCTACATCTTAAGAGACAAGGGAGAAATGGTTGTTTCACTAAACCATAAAGTAATTTCAATCCATTGTCATTAGTTCCTTGTCGTTTTCAGGCCATAACATTTGCTAGGTAGTACAAGTGTTGCTTGCAACAACATCGACGAAGATCAAATTTTCTCTACATCTTAAGAGACAAGGGAGAAATGGTTGTTTCACTAAACCATAAAGTAATTTCAATCCATTGTCATTAGTTCCATGTCGTTTTCAGGCCATAACATTTGCTAGGTAGTACAAGTGTTGCTTGCAACAACATCGACGAAGATCAAAGTTTTTCTACATCTTAAGAGACAAGGGAGAAATGGTTGTTTCACTAAACCATAAAGTAATTTCAATCCATTGTCATTAGTTCCTTGTCGTTTTCAGGCCATAACATTTGCTAGGTAGTACAAGTGTTGCTTTCAACAACATCGACGAAGATCAAATTTTTTCTACATCTTAAGAGACAAGGGAGAAATGGTTGTTTCACTAAACCATAAAGTAATTTCAATCCATTGTCATTAGTTCCATGTCGTTTTCAGGCCATAACATTTGCTAGGTAGTACAAGTGTTGCTTGCAACAACATCGACGAAGATCAAAGTTTTTCTACATCTTAAGAGACAAGGGAGAAATGGTTGTTTCACTAAACCATAAAGTAATTTCAATCCATTGTCATTAGTTCCATGTCGTTTTCAGGCCATAACATTTGCATGGGGGCTTCACTTGTTGACCAATATCCTATCACGTTAGTTCATATTGTGGGTTTTAAAATTATAAAAGATCGAACCAATATATTGCAGGTATTGGGGGGATGAGGGGTTTAAGGTCGAGGTGGGTAGGGTGGTTTATAAGGATTGAGGTATAAAAAGGGGTGGGGAGGAGGTTTTAAGTATTAGGATGGGGTTTCAACAAAAAGAGTTTGGGTCAATATCTCTCAAAATTAAGGGTATTCTTTAATATCACATGATTGCACGTGCTATGTGAAAGGTTCACTAAGTGAAGTCCCCGTGAACATTTGCTAGGTAGTTCAAGTGTTGCTTGCAACAACATTGATGAAGATCAAAGTTTTTCTACATCTTAAGAGACAAGGGAGAAATGGTTGTTTCACTAAACCATAAATTAATTTCAATCCATTGTCATTAGTTCCATGTCCTTTTCAGGCCATAACATTTGCTAGGTAGTACAAGTGTTGCTTGCAACAACATGGACGAAGATCAAAGTTTTTCTACATCTTAAGAGGAAAGGGAGAAATGGTTGTTTCACTAAACCATAAAGTAATTTCAATCCATTGTCATTAGTTCCATGTCATTTTCAGGCCATAACATTTGCTAGGTAGTACAAGTGTTTCTTGCAACAACATCGACCAAGACCAAAGTTTTTCTACATCTTAAGAGACAAGGGAGAAATGGATGTTTCACTAAACCATAAAGTAATTTCAATCCATTGTCATTAGTTCCATGTCGTTTTTAGGCCATAACATTTGCTAGGTAGTACAAGTGTTGCTTACAACAACATCGACGAAGATCAAAGTTTTTCTACATCTTAAGAGACAAGGGAGAAATGGTTGTTTCACTAAACCATAAAGTAATTTCAATCCATTGTCATTAGTTCCATGTCTTTTTTAGGCCATAACATTTGCTAGGTAGTACAAGTGTTGCTTACAACAACATCGACGAAGATCAAAGTTTTTCTACATCTTAAGAGACAAGGGAGAAATGGTTGTTTCACTAAACCATAAAGTAATTTCAATCCATTGTCATTAGTTCCATGTCGTTTTCAGGCCATAACATTTGCTAGCTAGTACAAGTGTTGCTTGCAACAACATCGACCAAGACCAAAGTTTGTCTACATCTTAATCTTAAGAGACAAGGGAGAAATGGTTGTCTCACTAAATCATAAAGTAATTTCAATCCATTAGTTCCATGTAGTTTGAGTCTCATTCCCTTCTCCCTTTTTATATTTATTGAGTCTTACTCCCCTCTCCTTCTCTATACACACATTATTAGTTTGGTGCATGTTGAGAGTAAACAATAAACTTACATTTTCCATTAAGAATGTCTTAGAAATATTTTTAACACTATAAAACCATCCTTGTTTTAAGACTATTATTTATGTTGTTTGGGCCATGTCAATATATCAAGAAACTTGTTTTTGTTTTAAAATGTTGAAAAGTAAACCAGTCCTTTACGGTTTGAAGTATAAAGGCAATTCATGGCAACTCCAACCAAAAATAAACCAAACCGAAATAGAGTTCGAGGGGTTGAAACAGTCAGATAAATTTAACAAACATGAAATTTGGTGCACGCAAACCAAAACTGAATCAAACAGAAAGTTAAAAAATAAGAATATCGCATATGTGATATTGTTTCAGGTGTTGTTTCAGTTGCTCTTTCAGCTTGGAAAAATCCAGCTATACCTTGCATAGCACATCCTGAGTGAGGAAATATGGTAATGTGATCATTCGTGGTATATATTAGCAAGTTCTAGGGTGGAAAAACTCGATTCACTCTCAACCTGTATTAAATTGTAGACCATATGTATTTTATGTTTTCCAGGAAATCAAATAAAAGAATTTTGAAAATTATTCTTGCAAACTTATTAAACTATAGGACGAAGGACAAAGGCAAAGAGATGGTTGTGACTCCAACTGACGAGAAGCTTACAGGCGTGACACTGCTTGGAATTGCATCTATTATAATTACATCGACTGTAAATTTAGTTTAGAATGAATTTGCCACATGAATTTGCAAGCCAATTTTATTTTACAAGTTAAAAAAAAAGTTTTGGCAAATGGAGAAAATGAATTACAAATTAAAGATTAAATCAATTAAGCATGTTGCAAAACATTAATTATTCATTCCTCAAAATTTAGAAAACATCCTACTTTCTGATCCTCGTGATTGCCCGAAGCGCGAAGGAGAGGATACTTATTCTGGGTGAAAGAAAAAACTGAAAATAAAATCCTACGTACTCTATGTTAATTTGAATTTAGAAAAAAGCTACATGTAGTTAAATATCCAATGTAGCCATTCACGTAACAATAATAAAAATATGTTCAATGTTAATTTTGCAAATAGAAGATGAGGATAAAAAGTAATGTGTGAAATTAGTTGCTGTGACTGAATTAACTAGAAAAAAAGAAAAACTAAATTGTTCTAACCTCATACTCGCTTGAAACCATCGTTCGATAGGGCTTTCATAGGCATAGTTTTCACTCCTCAGATCATGCTGCAACTCCTCGTGGTCCTCCTCGATCTCCTGTTCGCATGATTGTTCTCCATCAAATATGTAGGATTTATCGAATGTTGATTCCTTGTTCATTGCTAGAGGATTAACTAAGCTCGTGGCTGCTGTCAAGATCTCCTCTTCATGAGAAGAGGAGATCCCTACTTTTGCAAGGATCTAAGTGATCTGTTCCAAGCTTAAAATCATTGTTAAATCATCTTGAAAAATGGATTCTTACATCACCCAAATATAAATGAAAAAATAAAATAAAAAACACTCTTGCTGAACCAGATTAAAAAAAAACACTCTGTATAGAAAACAATTACTCTTCACAATTGCGAAAAAAACACACTTACTAAAATTGAAACTCACACTTGCAGAATTGAAACACTCTTTGCAGAAATTTAAATTCACTCATTGTAGAAATTGAAATTCACACTCTAGTGTATGCTTGCAGAAAATTAATCAAAGTAAACTTCAATCCATCATGCTTCCCCGGAAACGACGCCAAAATGTTAGGCTGAAATATTGTCGTTTAATTCCATTGTAGTATTTTCCCAACTATTTAATTTGTCAATCCGAGGTTCGTAGGATTACTAAGAACACACAAAATATATGCAATATTGAAGTTGAATTAAGCTAATCTAACCCCCCTTAAGTTGAAATACACAATTGCTAATCCAATGCTAGAAGCTGAAACACACGGCTGAAAGTAAATTCCATAAAAGAAAGACAACATATGAAGAGAAACAAGACAACACATGTGAGCTCACATTAACAACAAAGAAATCTTAGTTTACATCACAAGAATCAATGACAAATCATGAAAGCATCAAAACTAAGATTATGAACAAAAGCTAAGAATTCCCTTCTCCATATTACAAAGTAAAGACTAACTTCTACAATCTACTATCAATATTCTCCTCATCTCCCCCCTCAAATGGAGAGAGAGCACTCTCTTTTATACATGAATTTCTTTGAGAAGGAGATAACCATCTCATAATGACAGATCCATTATTCTCTCAACCACTCTCAACTAATTTCCTATTATTACAAGATATGAACCCTTCAAATCTTCCACATGTCTCTCACAAATTCTCCACATGTCTCTCATAAATCCTAGATAGGATATGCCAACCAAATATCCATGATCTTCTCCTTGGAATATTCTTTGAATAACTATCTCATTGAAATGGTGGAGGGGATATTCAAGAATTCTTTTCTTTGAATTAATCCTTCACATATTCCTACACATTACAAATCTCATCCATACTTGAGATATTAGTGAAAAACATGTTAATTTCTAATATTTAATCATAAATTCCTTTTTAATACTAAAATGAATAAAGTGGAAAATAATAAGGTGAAACCCAAATATATGTATGGAAATGGTATGATGAAAGGTTAATGGGGCAATGAAATGTGAGGAATAATGAAAGGTAAAGTGGATGAAAATATGACATTTCCGAGTCTCAACAGTGGTGAGAGGTTTCTTCCTATTCAATACAAAGAATACATCTTGAAGGTCCATAAATCCTACGTTTTCTTAAGTTTTCTATAGTTAGGAGATTATTTTTTTCCAAAAGCCAAAAGAAGATATTGATCTTAAGGATATTTTCTAAGTTCCATACCTTCCTCCAAATTCTTTGCTGACTTCTTTCTCCACGATGCTTCAAGACCTGATAACATTCTTTAACTGTGTAAAGCCATGTTTTTCCCCAACCTCTAACATATCTAGCTCTAGAATTGTGAGGGGGGATGCCATGGAGAAGGGAAGCGAAAAAATCATAATCCCTGCGAAGGTGGTGTGGAGGATTCAAGTTTTTCCAACCAATCCAATTACCTCCTGAACCCCATACAACTAGATATTTGAGTTTTTTGATGCCTCGATTGCATCAGCCTTTTGAGAATAAGGAGATTAGTATTAGACTCTATGGGAGGTCGAACTAGTATAAGATCTGACCAAATAACAATTTTGTTGTCATTCCCAGGAATCCGATACATATTGTCTTTAATTAGTCCAACAAAGTTTTTGCAGAGACTCCATATGGAGGTCCCTTTACCTATCCAGGGGAGATCTAAAAATTTATACCTTTTCATGATGTATTTTTTGCTTATAACCTCCTTCCACCATTCCTTTTCTCCAGTTACCATCCTCCAAACCATTTTTGCTCCTAGAGCACTGTTTATTATTCTAGGATCCTTGATTCCTAGCCCTTCATTGCATTTGTCCTCCACGATAAGAGGAGAGGATGGATTTAACGAGGACTACCTTTCCTACTAGATTAATCAAGATAGTGCTCCAAGCCCGGATTTTCTTTTTCAATTTTTGTATCAGAGGGCTCTAGACCGAGGTAGTGCACTTTCTGTTAACTATAGGGAACCCCAGATATATAAAGGAAGTCCATTGGATTTTGACCTTTATTCCCATTATGTCAGTTATTTCTTGGAGTGTGCTAGGATTGTTGTTCCAACCATACAACCAAGTCTTGTTGGAATTCATTTGGTCACCAGAGAATTTCAGGAAGATGTCTAAGGTGATTTTCAAATGCTTGGTGATTTGGGTCGATGCACTTCCCAACAGGATGGTATCATCAGCAAACTGGGTGTGGTTGATTGGTTGGACACCTCTGACAAAACTGATTCCTGGGAAATTTCCTTCATTCTTCAATCTATTGAGTCTTCTGCTGAGCAAGTCTACTACAAGGATATAGATAAAGGGGGACATTGAGCATCCTTGTCAGATTCCTCTTTGAGCTTGGAAGAAATGGGTTGGTCGACCATTTATAAGGGGAGAAATCCAACGATTCCTTATACAATATTTAACCCATCTTATAAAATTAGCAGGGAAGCCATAAGTTTCCATAACTTGAAAGATATAATAATGTCTTATTCTATCAAAATCATTTGCAAGATCTAGTTTAATTGCCATACCTACTTCTCTATGACTCTGTCTTGAGTGAATGGCTTCCCGGACCAATAAAATGTTGTCATAAATCTTTCTTCCAGCTATGAAACCTCCTTGGTTTTCTGAAATAAGAAGTGAAATAACCTTCTTGATTCTATTGGCGATGACTTTTGAAAGGATTTTGTAAGAGGAGTTGCACAGGGAGATATGCATGTATCTTTTGATGGTGGTTGGATTCTTCTCTTTGGGAATAAGAGCAAGGAAAGTGGATTTTGTGGCACCTCCAATCTTATCTTTAGATTGGGTCCAGATTATCATTCTTACTAGATCTTTTTTATTATATGCTAGTAGTTTCTATAAAATCTCATGGAGAAACCATTTGGCCCTAGAGCCTTGTTTGGATGCAAGGACTAAACTGTGATGCAGACCTCTTTGAAGGAGATAGGATGAGTAAGAGAGTCAAGATCATCCTTTATAAAAAAAGGGGTTTCGTTTCTGAGAGTGAGAAATTCCTCTTGGGAGACAATATCCTCGCTAGAATACATGTCTTCAAAGTGATCTTTTATCTCCCTTCTTATTTGCTCAGGGTCAATAATGTTTTCTCCATTTTCATTTGATACTTCCTTTACAGTATTTTTCCTATTGCGCTCTTTCCATTGGTAGTGAAAGAACTTGGAGTTCTGATCTCTAGCTTTCAACCATAAGCATTTGGATTTTAGACAAAGTTCAGCTTCTTTCTTTCGCTGAATGGAAAGGATTTTTTTGTCCACTTATTTTTCTTTCATCAACACTTCTTTGGTTACTTCGCTCTGTTCCATTTGCTCCTGAATTTTTTTAAATTTTTTATTAAGGAGAGTTTTTCCTGCCCAATATTCTGGATCTGGGTTGACAACTAGGCTTTAGGCTCCCTTTTAACATTTATTAGCTTTTGTTCCCAAATGTAGGCAGGAGAACCCTGGTAAAACTTATGCCAAGCTTGGGAGACAACATAAAACAAACCTGGTTCTGAAATCCAAGTTGGAGAAAATTTGAAAGGAAGAGGCCCCAGGTTGCCAATTGGATCGAGGGAAAAAAATAGTTTTGTGATTAGAAGAAACATAGGCTAAGAGTCTAGTAACCGACAGGAAGGGATTGTCTAAGAAAGACAAGCTTACTAGAATTCTGTCCATCCTCGCAGCAATGTATCCTGGTCCAATGTGCTTATTGCGCCATGTATATTTTCCTCTCTTAGGTTTGATTTCAGCAAGTTTCCAAATAGACATTATATCTTCTAATTTGTGCCTGAAGGTATCTCTCACTTTGGATCCTCCTTTTTTTCTCCAGGGGAAATAGTGACATTAAAGTCCTCAGCTATGATGCACGGGAGGTGCATCTTGTCGATCCTTTGCAATTCCAGCTGGGTCCAAAACTCTTCTTTGGATCTATGAATTGTACGCCTGTAAATGTTCCAAATCCATAATGTCTCCTGGTTTTCAAGACATTCGAGATCCACAAACAGACAATGATGGTTTTGTAATGCTGATTTAAATTTAAATAAGTTTTTATCCCACCAGGTTAAAATACCTCCTATTGCTCCTTGGGCACTTACTTCTTTACCTTCGTTGTTCTTCCAAAACTTCTTGAGGATGACCAAACTGTCTTCCTCTTGCATATTTGTCTCCTGGATTGGGAGGATGCAAATTTTTTCAGAGAATTTGAATCTTTTATTGACTTCTACCTTTTGAATTCCTCCTAAACCTCTGCATTCCAAGAGACGAGATTCATTCTTTCCTTACTGTTAGAGGTAGTACTCTATCCTTTTTCCCTTCCGTCTGGTCTTCTGCTTGCTTGTCTGAGAGGTAGGAATTAACCAGGTGGTCTATATTCGATTGTTTCCCTGCCGCCTTTTCTCTTGCTGTTTCTTATTCCCTGAGAAATTCGTTGGGTTTTCTTCCATTTTTTATTAGGGGATTTGCTTCTTTTTCTTTGTTGTCTGATGTGTCTTCCATTTGTGCCTTTCCTCTAGAGATTGTTACTAATCCTCCTAAGTTTTGAGAAGACTTTGACCTTACTTCGATGTAGGGTTGTGATGGGAGTGTAGGCTCATAACTTGCTTCTGCTCTATTTCTTTTAAAACAAGTTCATCTTCCTTGTTTTCCTATTGGACGTCTTCCTTTTCTACTATTGTTATTTTAGATGGTTCCGAAACTTTTGAGGCCAAGGCTTGAAATCTATTTTCTAGAGATTTCTTCTTTTTTGTTGGAGAGTTCGCCTAGCTAGTGCTTGCTTTGTTACCTTTTCTCTAGCTAACCTCATTCCATTCTTCTCTTGGAATCTCTCCTTCTTCTAGATGAACTTTCTTTTGGAAAGATTTGCAGAGTGCCTGTATTCCTGGCAGACCTTGCACTTGAAGGGGATTTTCTCATAGTCGAAAATCTAAAGGTGACTCCAACCCTCTATTTTAATATTCATTGCTTCTGAGAGGCCTTTTTCCATATCTACTTCTACACAAATTCTTGCGTAGGAGAACATTGGGGGTTTTGGCTCAAATTTGTCTATGTATTTCCCAAGCGTGTTCCCGATGGATTTAAGATCTTTGTCATTCTAGTAGTGAAGCAGAAGGTGTGACAACTTTACCTAGACCGAGACTGAGGAAGGGATATCCTTTTCTGGTTCAAAGAATAAATCCCACTTGTTAAGGTACATGCCTCTGGGTCCCATGAAATACAAGCCATTCCTAAAGATTAAATCTCTATCTTCTTTTTTTTCAAAGAGAAATACAAAGAATCATCTTCCACAAAACATTTGTTGAACTTCTCCCTGTATTTGAGGCAACTATTTTTTATTCAAAATTCATTACAGTGGGGGGGAGGCCAAATCCTGGTAAAATGACATACCAAACCTCTTTCATGGAGTGCAACCACTTTGTACTTGGACACCAAGGAGGATAAATTCACTTCTGACACTTCAGGTCTTTTGACGAAGCCAGAGTTGTCTAGAGGGGGCTTGAAAGGAGGTTGGGATGCTACGATTCTTCGGAAGCCGTCCACGAGGCCAGCTCACCGATCATTCGACGCTGGGCCTGGCAGTTCCATGGTAGACTGGGGCAGGCGACGCAAGCCACAACAACAAAGAACCCTAGTAACAGAGAACCCTGGCAGCAACGCAAAAATACAAACTATAGTAATCACAATTTGAACAATATCACATTATATGAAAACAAAGAATTTCGTGTGTGATATAAGGCCGTTAACCTTAGGTGTTTAACATCAAACTTGTGCTTATACCTTTTGGTCAAATATGAAATATTAATATAATTCCTCAACATGTATGTCAAATTTAAACTATTAGGATGTTACCATATCATTTCTCTTTGCCAATTTGACCTCAATCAAAACAATGAAATGGTTTGAATACAAACAAAAAAAGTATAAGCCTGACACGTGACCAATCTATAACTAAACATATGAGACAACGATGAAATCCCTTCTTTGTAATCCAATAATAGTTCTTCACCAATTGACACATCATTTTTATTTTGGGGGTTCCACCCAATTATTCATATTATATATAAATATTTAATATGCTTTGCAACAATTTGCAAGCGAATATTAGATGGTGAAACTATGGTTCAACATGTGGACGGATGCATTAAGATATATTATTTTGTTCAGAATATGTCCATATAAATGAACACATTAGTTTTGATTTCATCATGTTTTGGGATCGACGCTGTAAATTGATTAGTGCTTAAGAACATAGTTGAGTTACCTATTGAGATGCCAAACTTGTTTCATAAGGATGATAAGGTTCATTCCAAACTAAATGATAATGACTGCCATTGAGTTAATAATTGATACGCTTACAAACTTATGTATTTGTTTTATATTATCATGAAGTCAAACTTTAGATTGTTCGTTTTAGGTCCGTTTTGAGTTGAATCAACAAAATATATTTCATATACGTGGCTTTCACATGTATTCCACATGTTTAACCCATAAGACCTTACTTCCCATAAATCCTCTCTAATACCGACCTCATTGAGAAAAAAAATCATTGAAACTCTTAACCAGGGCTACAATTGAGATTTCCTTCCATTCAAATATATTTCTTTTGTACTTAACCTATCTTACTGTATAGTTCTATTATTGTTCAAATTTGTAAGGTTTCCCCTAAAGATTATTGTTCAAATTTGTTCTTAGAGATGTACAAGGGTGGATTCCATTACATTCCATAGATTCTTAGCCTTTGGGTAGATGCATTTAGATATTAATAATTTGTTAACAATATGTCCATATAAATGAACTTGTTTGTTTTCATGTCTTCATGTTTTGGGATTGACATTGATATTTTCTTAATGCTTAAGAACATAGTTGAGTTATTGAGATGGAAAACTTGTTTGATAAGGTTCATTCCAAATTAAATGCCATTAGGTTAATTGATACGTATTCGACCTTAAGTGTTTGTATTAGATTATCATCGATTCAAAGTTTAGATGAGCATTAAAAAGAATTCCACCATTGAAGGGACTTGTTTTACTTTCCATTTTTTATTCATCAACATTACAGTCCTACAATGAAGTGTTGTTTTTCTCTTCTATAGGTGAAGCATGAAAAGTTTCATATCTTGAAATAGATATATTTTTAGATGTACACATCGCATTTATATTAATATTGTGGTAGGGTGATCACGGGAAGGAACTATCCTTGCAATTGGTAAAGCCCATATAAATTAATATATCTTAGCTTTCTATCCATAAACATTTTAATGTGAAATTTATTATTAATGTTATACTTCAATTACCTTGTTGCTTGTTTGTATATGTATTCATGCATCCTTGATATCGTTGATTTGGTCAATGATGAGGGCTTGGTTTATTCATTCAACCCCGAGGAGACTATTAAAAAGACTCTGAAATGGGAAAACCAAGAATTACTTTCATTATTTAGATGTGAACAAATTAAGGAGGTTGTGCAAAGGTGAAATGTTTTGATGGATGAAACAAGGAGATATGGAGTATGGAACCAATTTAAACTTAGTAATTTATCAAATATACTCATTTATGAATTTGAGTTTCGTACACTTATAGCTAAAAGCAAAAACCAATCACAAATCCATTAAAAACTACAAAAGTTATGCTTCAAATGGAAATTAATTAAAGCTTTACCTCCTTCCTTCTTCAATGGATTTGGCTCCCTCACCCATACTCAGTCAAAAATGGTTAAATTTATGTTGAGCATACACCCGTACCTCTCATCAAATTTGAAATATGTCCTCATGTTTTGAAAGAGATGATATTTCCTCATCCATACCCCATGGTATGGGAGACAAACTCTTCACATTCCATAGTGTGGGTCAATGTGCGTCTCTTTCTGATGCTGGAGCATCTAGATTAGCTTGATGAATCTACATCCAGCTTAGACATTGAGTCAACCTACCATGTAATCGCTTCTAGAAGGATTGAGTTAGTTGTTAGACATATAGGGTTAGTTTTAACATGTAATAAGTGGTGGTATGCCATTGTTCTCCTTGATCCCTGCGTGGAACTCATCAAAAATCAATCTTTGTAGATAGGAGTTGATTTTATTATGTTCTCATATCCAGTTTAGTCGTATCTAATAGGTTTATTGATTGTTATAAAACACTGAATGAATGTGTTAGAGAAATTGATAGAGGAATGAGTGCATGAGTGTATGAGGGAGAGATGAGTGCAGGAGTGCATGAGTGAGGAATAAATAAGTAGAATTCTCTATGAATTGAATTTATGATAATTGAATAAAGAATAGAGGATCAAACTCTACGTGTGTTTGATGGACTCCATGTCTTATCTAATTATGTGAGAATATAATTCATCCCGTATTCACTCTTGAAGTTCTTTGTATGAAGTTCGGTGGTTCCATGTTGCTTAATTTCCAAACGTTGGAATATATTAAACCCACTCACAACTTAGGATAAATTAATTAATCATTATTTGATTAATTATTCACCCACTAGCTTAATTAGTTGGCATCCACTTGCACCTTGAAGTCAATACATGCCATCTATATCCTAGGAATGATTTATTTCCAATTCTGGGTTGATCTTGACCACCTTTTGACCATGCAGAATTAGTATATAGGACTTTACAACAGATTTTGCTTTATTCTGCTTTTTCTGCTTTTCCTCATTTTCTATGGATAAGATAAAAGCTAGTCAACTAGGAAACTAGGAGCTTTTGTTTACAACCCATCCTCCATTAGGTTATCTCCATTTTCTAGTATTAGCATGTTTTTTCCATCTCCTTGACAACTCACTCATGCTTTTTCCAACTCGTGAGGTCCTTGATAGATTTGGGAAGTGCTTTAGCCACCTATGGGGGTTTGCTATATTTTGGTAAGTCAGCCTTTTTGAGCTTTATGAGTTGTTTCCATACAATTTTATTTTCCTATTTATGTACACTATTATTCATTATTATTCAATGGAAGGATACACACCAATATTCATCTCTTCATTCATGTGATTCAGTCTCTTTTCTTCTCTCTATTTTTCATTTGTATGCTTGTGAGAATTCTTAGTAGCAAGATCTATTTCCTGTGCTTCTTCTTAGCATCATTGTTCATAGCATTGATCTATTATTTATACATGGTATTAGAGCAGCAAGGTTGATCAGTTCTACAGAGTTGAGGAGCACATCCAATCTCATATCCCTCCTTGAAGAAGAGCTTGTCTAGCTTACAAGATTTTCTCCTAGTTTGTTTTGCGGGCTGCAGAGATTTTATTCTTGAGCACATCAATTCAGAAATATGGATTCTTCATCATCTATAATTCTTACTTCCTTCAACTACCATGAATGGAAATCCAAAATCTCCATTCTATTGCGCAGTAGAGGATTATACAAAGTTACCCTAGCTTTGGAGAATGAGCCCAATGTTGTGATTGAGAAAGCTAAGTGGCATAATAGGTTGGATGAAGCCTATGGATTTCTTTGCCTCTCTATTTCTCCTGATCTACTCTTTCATCTAGATGTTTTTACCACTCCAAACCAAGTATGGACTCAATTGGAGTCTCTCTTTCGAGTTCAACATGAGCTAAGAGCGCATCAATTGGAGATTGAGTTATTCTCATTGAGTCCAAACAATTTTGAATCACTTGAGGCTTTCTTCACCAAGTTCAAGTCACTTGTTCTAATGCTCAAGAAATGTGGGATTGAGAAAGCAGATGATCAATTAATCCTTTCCATTCTTTCAAAATTGGGTCCTGATTATTCAGCTTTTGTGTCTACTTTTCATGCTACTAGGCTTGTTGTTCCTAAGTGGAAAATGCCTTCTTTAAATTCTTTTCTTGATTCTCTAACAAAGGAGAAAGATAAATTGATCCATATGGGTGTCCTTAATTCTTAAAAGGGAAAGGATCATGCTCTCTTGGTTCAAGGAAGAAAGAAATTCAAATCAAAAGAGATACAAATTGTGAAGAAGCCAAAGTCAGAAATTGAAGATGAAGATTCATATGAAGATTTAATGAAGAAAGTTAAGAGGAAAGGGAGAACATCCGAGTGTTCTTATTGCAGCAAGGGTTTTCATTCAGAGAAGAAGTGTTCCAAGAATAATATAGACATCATGTCTCATCTTTTTGAGAAGCACAAGATCGAAGTTCCAGATGAACTAGAGAAGCCTGCTGATTCCTCAAAACAATGTCATACTGCGCAATTCCAAGGTGATATAACTTATGATTTGAGTGCCAGAGTTCTCTCCTTTTCTCATATCTCTGATATATATTTATTCTATGATATATCAGAATCATAAATATCAGAACCTTTCTTTGATGATCCTCCTCTCAATCTACTAGATTCATCTCCCAAAAATTGTGATTTTTCACTAGATATTGACTTACCTTTGAGCAACTCTTCCACAAGCTTGTATATCTGATTTAGAAGATTGTTTCAGGCTAATATGCATGTCATGACACATATAATACCACCATCCATACCATCTACAAAACCTTTGAATTATCCAAAGACTATACAAATCCCAATATCACTAGTTGATTCCTCATTGGTCTCTTATGCAATGATATTTATCTTACATGGGTTGAAGTCTTTCCTATCTTTCAATGGCTGGTTATCCATGTCCTTAGTAATATTTGGACTAATATTAAACATGTTTGGATCTGTTCTAAACACTTATGGTTCAGATCTTATGCCCATCCATCATTCAGATTTTTACACCTATCAGTTTTCCCCAGTTGCTCATAATTTTCCTAGTCTAGCCCTATATCCTCATGGAGCCACTGAAGCCTTTATCTTTGTTGTTCCATATGCTAATATTTATGATATATCATAGTTTTATCAGCATCATATCAGATCTATACAGGTGCTACATCAGATTGGAAGATTGACATGTGATTCACATCACAATTTTGCAGCTGTTGCTGCAAAATGCTGATGAAGGCCAGTAGCAGACCAAGAGTACAGGTACCTATGTATGAAGGTAATTTAAATGTTGAAGAACTCATGGATTGGATTAATGCTTTGAATAAATAGTTTGATTTTGAAGAAATTGAAGACAAGAAGAAGGTAAGATATGCAGCTACCGGAATGAAGGGACATGCAGCAATTTGGTGGGATGAGCTCCATATCCATCGAGAAAGAAGAGATAAGTCAAGTATAAACTCTTGGGATAAGATGCTACATAATATTAAGAGTCATTTTATGCCCAAGGACTATCAATTGAATCTTATTAGACAGTTACATAACCTTAGACAGAAGACCATGACTGTAAAAGAATACACAGAATAATTTTTTAGATTGAGTATTAGAGCTGGACATACACAAGGAGGTCTAGAAAGAGTAGCTAGGTATATCAATGGATTAATATATGATATACAGGATGAAATCAATCTATTAAATTTGAAAACTGTAGAAGATGCATATCAAGTAGCTTCAAATGTAGAAGAAAAATTGTTAAGAAAACAAAACCAGAGAAACAAAGGAAAGAACATAATAAGAGGAAGAGGATCTCCTAGTAGTGGAGGTAGGAATTCCAAATATGGAATTGAAGGTTCTAGCATTCAATCATCCTAGAGAGGAGGATTCAGAGGAGGCAGAGGAAGAGGTAGAGACAAAGAGGCAAAATGTTATACTTGTGGAGAGATTGGACATATGTCTTGGAATTGTCTAAGAAATTAGTCTTCAGGTCTAGAGAAATGTGAATGTTGTAGAGGCTCAAGAAGAGTCAAAATAATAAATAGGGATGAATAACCCCCCCGCGGAAGGAGAATATCTTATGTTGAAGAGAATCTTATTAAAGTCAGAGAAACAAGTACATGAACCAACTCAACGGAAAAGTTTGTTCAGAACAAGGTGTAAGTCACAAGGTAAGTGTTGTAAAATGGTTATTGATAGTGGTAGTACTGATAATTTGGTTTCCACTGAGATGGTAGAGAATTTGATATTGAAGAGGATGAAGCATACCACTCCCTACAAAGTGTCATGGTTGTATAAAGGACATCAACTCTTGGTGAGTGAGCAGTGTAATGTAGAATTCCATATTGGTACTTACAAGGATGAGATATTTTGTGACATAATGCCTATGGATGTGTGCCATATACTCTTAGGGAGGCCTTGGAAGTATGATAGGAAATTTGTTCATGATGGGAGGAAAAATACTTATTCTCTAGAGAAATATGGGAAGAGACAACTCTATCACCCTTGGAAGATGAAACAGTTCAGGAAGGTTCAAGTTCAAGTATTTTGCTGATGTCTGGAAAAGAACTATTTCAAGAAGTTCAGAAAAAGGAGGATATATGTTTTTCCCTTGTTGGTAAGCCAAAGGTTATTTTAACTTCTACAAATTTAGATGATTTTCCTGATGAAGTTAAAAAATTTCTTGATGAGTATACTAACATTATTGTGGATGAGTTACAAATGCTTTACTCCCTGTAAGAACATTATAGTCATCACATTGACTTAACACATGGTGCAATTTTACCTAATAAAGCAAAATACAGATTAAATCCTCAAGAAAATTAAGAAATCAAACAACAAGTGTTATAGCTCAAAATGACACATCTCTTCCTATGACCACTTTCCCATGATTTTGTCGCATGTCGACACTTCATGAAAGTCACTGAAAAAACACCTAACTTGGAGTACCCATATCTTGAGTTTTGTAACTCTTTTTAACCTCATCTCTGCATCGTTGGAAAGGTATTTCTATTAGATAAAACTTTCTAGAGTACACCAAAGTCTGAAAATGCCCAAAAATACCGTAAAAATGAGCTTTTTTTATGTGTACGCGAGTTTCCTTAAGGAAACTCGCATACATACGTGAGTTGCTATATATAATAGTCATGTTCACCTTAAATACACAACTTTCTACATTGCAACCCCCATATACCTCCTCGTGTACACGACTATTGTTTCTGCAACCCGCATACGCCTCCTGAAAATGTCAAAAAAATACATATTTTGAAATTCGGGTAGTTTGGGTAGTTATGCAACTGGCTCCTTCAATTGTAACTTGAGTTGCTGAACTTGAAGAGAAGGTATACGTGTACTTGTTTTCAAGATTAATAAAGATGTGATGTCCTTTTTCTTCCCAAATTATTGTTCAATGTTTGATTGAATATTTGTTTATGATCATATGATGATGTTAGTCAGATCATTATTTCATGTTTATCTGATTATCATTTCTGTATATGTAGTCATATTGGTTTGAGGAAGGTATAATTTGTTTTGCAGGTCTCTTGGAGAAATAGCAGCAAGAGGAGCAAGAAGAGGATTGAAGGGCTGCTTGGATCAACCTTCATTTGGCTAAGGTATGAACCATTCTAATCTCTGAAACTTGCTTATATATACTTACAGAACCATTTGCATCCACCTTTCATCCCCAGTACGTTGATGGCCTCTTAAACCCTAGCCATAGGAAACTTTTCTTTACAACAGCAGGTGCAGGAGCTGTTGGAGAAAGGATTGGTAAAAGAAAGTTTGTGTCCTTGTGCAATACCCGTTGTACTTAGTATAGATAAAGATGGTGGGTGGACGATGTGCACTGACTCTAGGGAAATCAACAAGATCACTATCAGGTATAGATTCCCTTTACCCAAAATTGATGATCTGATGGATTGTCTAAGTGGTTCAAAATATTTTTCCAAAATATATTTGAAAAGTGGATATCATTAGAATAGGATAAGGGACAGGGATGAGTGGAAGACAACACTTAAAAATTTATGATGGTTTGTATGAGTGGTTAGTGATGCCATTTAGGCTTACTAATGCACCTAGTACCTTCATGATATTGATGAATGAGGTTTTGAAAGAATTTACTAGAAAGTTTGTGATAGTATATCTAGTTGACATTCTGATTTTTAGTCAGAAAAGCGAGGAACATTTGAGAAACCTTAAATTGGCGTTGAAAACTTTGCAAAAAGAGAATTTGCTGATAAATTTGAAGAAGTGTAGTTTCCTAAAGAAAGAGTTAATTTACTTGGGATTTGTGCTTTCAGAAGAAGGACTGAAGACAGATTCTTACAAGGTACAAGAAATTGTAAATTGGCTTGTTCCAAAGAAGGCTTATGAGGTAAGAAGTTTCCATGGACTTGCTAGTTTCTATAGAAAGTTCACTAAGAATCTCAGCCAGATTTTTGCACCTTTGATAGATACTTTTAGAGGAAGTAGACAACCTTTCAAATGGACAGAAGCAACTTACTAAAATTTTAAGTTCTTGAAAAAGAATACAACTGAAAAGCCTATGTTGGATTTGCCTAGTTTTAACAAAGTATTTCAAGTGGAACAACAGTGGGAGTAGTTTTGAGTCAAGGGTAGAGTCCAGTGGCATATTTCAGTGAGAAATTGAATGAAGAAAAACATAAATACTCTTCATATGATAAATAATTGTATGTTGTTGTGTAGGCTCTTAAGAAGTGGAGACATTAAATGATTCCTAAGGAATTTGTGTTGTATTATGAGAATCATGATTTGCAGTTCATAAAGAGTCAACCAAAATTGAACCAGAGACATGTTAAATGGGTAGAATTTTTGCAGAACTTTACCTTTGTTGTCAAGCATAAAAGTGGTAAGTCTAATAAAGTGTTGGTTTATTGGTCAATACTAAGAGGGGGGGTGAATCATTATTGTTATATTTTTCCTATTTTAACCACTTTTAAATCTATCATTAAAAACACATAACAACAAGAATACACAGGACATAATTTTAATGTGGAAGTCCAATAGGTTAAACCACCAATATGTCCTATTACTGCAAAATTGTTATTTACAAATATTTTTTCCTGCTGCTACAGACAAGCATGGTATTACACCCTATTTACTAATACCAATTGCAAGAAGGCTATGACCCCCTGGTTTATCAGCTATGACCGAAAGGATGCTAAAACACCCTATTTACTAATGCCAATTGGAAGGAGGTTACCACCCCCTAGTTTATCAGCTACAACTGAAAGGATTCTACAACACCCTATTTACCAATGCCAATTGGAAGGAGGCTACGAACCCCTGGTTTATCAGCTAAAACTGAAAGGAGGAAAAAACCCCCTACAGATTTGTTGCCTGCCCTACCGCTGCCCTGCCACCCTAATATGTTTCTCATGATTTATTTCCCACTGAATTATGTCACACCCACTGGTCTTTGATTCTGATCATGCAATTTGAACTGTAGAGATATCTTCCTTCTTACTGAGGTCGTTGCTTAAATACTTCTTAGTGTTTAAGCTTCTTTCAACAATTGCATCTCTTCAAACTCAACAAACACACCTTTCAGTGTTGCACCCTTTTATATATGAAGATCACACCTTCCAAAACGACCTTTCACATTCTTCCATTGATCCTACACCTCAAAAATTGTTTCTGCAGCTTGGAAACCATTTCTGCACCTCTGTCCAACATTTGCAGGTGCTTCTGCAGGATCAAATTCCTAATCCAATCAGATTCATTGATCCTATCTATAAGTCAATCTGGACCATCGATCTAACCATCGATTTTGGCCTCAAAATCGCCTTTCCGCACCAAGATTTCCTCATCAACGATTCCCCACTGTTGATCTTCATCGGGCATTTTCCTGACCGTCGATCTCCAAATTGCGGGATGTGGGATGAGCGATGTCAACTGTCCGCTTTTTCTTTTCCACAAACTCCTTTCCGCAAGCTTCTTTTCGTAGGCTCCTTTTCACAAGCTTCTTTCCGCAAGCTTCCTTCTGTAGGCTCCTTTTCACAAGCTTCTTTCCGCAAGCTTCCTTCCACACCATCGATCTGTTTAAGTGAACTAACTTCAGCCATTCGATCTTTCCAGATTGCAGGATGCGGGATGCGGAGACATAACATTTCGAATTTCTGCAAGATCCTTTCCAGAAGCCCCTTTCTGCAATTTTCTTTCTGCACCGTCGATCTTTTCTAGAGTCTTTCCCGACCGTTGATCTTTCGGATTGCGGGATGCAGGATGCGAAATCACACTTTCCTATTTTTGACTTCCACAATTTTTTTCCGCAACTTTTTTTCCACATTTTCCTGGACCATTGATTTCCTTGTGGATTTACCCCTAATTGTCTGATCTTGATCTTTTGTGGAACTTTGGCTTTTATGCCTGTATTTCGCAAGATGCTTCCTAACCGTTAGATCTTGTGTGGGATGCTTCCTAACTATCCATTCTAGAACTAATGTGGATCTGCATTCTGTCTTTGCGGATTATACAAAAACTAATCCTCATTCATTGGATCTCATGCAGATAACTATTCCACCTCATCATTGTGCCATGTCATCACTACCTTAGTCTTTCATTGAGTACATCATCATTAGGACACCATCATATTCCATGTCATCATATGTGTCATGCCACATCCTCAATTATGCCATGGCATACCATCACTACCTTATTCTTTCATTGAGTTTGTCATGACATCATATCCACTGGTTGTACTGAGTTTTTCATGCCATCATATCCACTGGTTATTCCCCACCTCATCTTTGTGCCATGTCATCACTACCTTAGTCTTTCACTGAGTACATCATCATTAGGAAACCATCATATTCCATGTCATCATATTGGTCATGCCACATCCTCAACTATGCCATGGAATACCATCACTACCTTAGTCTTTCACTGAGTTTGTCATGACATCATATCCATTGGTTATACTAAGTTTGTCATGCCATCATATCCACTGGTTATTCCTTTGTCATTCGTGAACACCTTTGACATCAATGACAACTATAACCCAAATTTTACAACATAAAGTTGTTGATGCTTTAAGCAAAGTAAATCTAGTATTGCAAGAAGTTAAGGTCAGTACTTTGGGATTTGAAAAATTGATTGATATGTATAAGGAAGATATAGATCTCAAGGATATATATGATACCTGTGAAAATATAGTTACCCATAATAGAAGGCAGTGGTTAGATTATATGTTACAGGAAGGTTGGTTATTCAAGGATAGTAAATTATGTATTTTCAAATGTTCAATGAGAGAGAGTTCGATTCAAGAAAAACATAGTGGAGGTCTATCAGGACATTTTGGACAAGACAAGACTTTTACTCAGGTGAATAATTTTTACTTTTGGACAAAGATGCAGCATGATGTGAAGAAATTTGTTGAAAGATGCAGAATATGTCAACATGCAAGAGGGAGAAGTCAGAACATAGGATTGTATCAACCCTTGCCTATTCCAGCTAGGCCTTGGGATTCCATAAGCATAGATTTTGTTTTAGGTTTACCTAGAACTCAGAGAGGTCATGATTCAATTTATGTTGTGGTAGATAGATTTTCCAAAATGGCTGATTTTATTGCATGCAAGAAGACTAATGATGCAACAAATATTGCTAACCTATTCTTTTCAGAAATTGTAATCTTGCATGGGTTTCCTTTTAGTATTGTGTCTGACAAAGATACAAAGTTTGTTGGTCATTTTTGGAGAACTCTATGGAAGAAGTTGGGGACTAATCTCAGTTTCAGTTTTTTTTATCATCCTCAGACTGATGGTAAAACTAAATTGGTAAATAGGACCTTGGGAAACATACTGAGAAGTCTTGTGTATGAACATCCAAAACAATGGGACTTGGCTTTAGCTCAAGCTGAGTTCACATACAATGATTCACCCAATAGAAGTACATGTATGAGTCCTTTTCAAATTGTCTATGGGATGCATCAATTGGAGGATATGAACTTAGATATTTGGGAAAACAAGAAAAGAGAAGTGCATAGGGTGAAGACTTTTCAATTAGTATGCGTGAGGTACAGGAGAATATCAAGAAGAGATTACAGGAAAATGTAGAAAAGTATAAATAGAGAGCAGACTTGAAAAGGAGAGAAGTGAATTTTTAGGTTGGATATTTAGTGATGGCCTATCTTAAAAAGGAAAGATTCCCTAAAGGAACTTATAACAAATTGAAGCTTAATAAGATTGGACCTCGTAAATTTTTAAGGAAGTTTTCTGCAAATGCTTATGAGATTGAGCTTCCTTCTGACCTTGAAATTTCACCAATTTTTAATGTTTCAGATTTATATCCTTTTAGAGATGCAGGTATCCAAACATATGGTGTAGCTTCAGATGGACGTCGACGATTCAACTATATATTGGCAAGAAAAAATTCCACAAAAAGAACAACCTCATATTGAGGCCATTCTTGACAAGAGAATCCCAAGGAAGACCAGGAACAAAACCTTCTTTCAATAATTGGTCAAATGGAGAAATCAACCTAATAAAGATGCAACCTGGATGATAGAACAAGAAATTTTCAAGTACAGTGTGCATCCTGAAGACTTAATGAAGAATTATTTTCTTGCCTGGGAATATGATGCGGGATAATCGAGCTCAGCTTGAACACTCTGCATCCAACTCAGACTTCGAGTCAACCTGCCCTGTAATCACTTCCGGAAGGATTGAGTTAGTTGTTAGAAAGATAGGGCTAGTTTTAATTTGTAATAAGTGGCGGTATGCCCTTTTTCTCCTTGATCCCTACGTGGAACTCATCAAGGATCGATCTTTGCAGATATGATTTTATTTTGTTAGGTTCTCAAATCCATCTTAGTAGGATCTGACAGGTTTATTGATTGTTATAAAACATTGAATGAATGTGTTAGAGTAAATGATAGAGGAATGAGTGAATGAGTGCATGAGTGAGGGATGAGTGTAGGGGTGCATGAGTGAGGGATAAATAAGTAGAATTCTCAGTGAATTGAATTTCTGATAATTGAATAAAGAATAGAGGATCAGATTCTGGGTGTGTTTGATGGACTCCATATCTTATCTAATTTTGTGATAATATAATTAATCTCGTATTCACTCTTGAAGTTCTGTGTATGAATTTATGTGGTTCCATGTTACTTAATTCTGAATCGCAGAAGAAATTGATCCTTTCAGTGATCAATTTAGCAAAATCACAAACAGAATTTGGAGAAGATCATACTGTGGGGAAAGATCATGACGAAAATAAACGATCACAATTCATTTCACATTTAATGAAGAGACTACAGAAATTCTGACCGCGATCCGCACTTGAAACTAGATTGACGATCAACATCGAATCCGTGAGGATCCATGACGCAGAAAGACCGAAGGGAAGAAATTGGAAGAATACAAATTTCAGTTTCGAAAGTGAAAGTGTTGAGTTTTGATTCCCGAACTGGAAGTTGAAAGCCGAGAACATAGAAATTCTTGTTTCAAAACATGGAAGATCCGATTCTGAAATCCGAAATTTAGAAAGGTGAAGTTCAGAAATCGAAAAAGGTGGAATTTTCGTAGACTGAAAGTTAGAGAGCCGACTTCCGAAACCCAAACTAGAAATCAAAAAATCGTGAAAAGGCGGAAACTATTTTCTGAAAGTTGAAATTCCAACCTACGCATTCCACCGAAGTGTGGAAAGAACTTAAGACAATGTAGGAAGTTGTTTAACAGAGAAATTTTGGTATCTTAGTTTTCAGAAGATCGGATTTGGGGTATGTGAACTAATCAGTGCCATCACTTCCACCTTTTCCACTCATAATAGGAGTTATGGAAAAGAAATACTAGTCACCTATAAACACAGACCTACATACATATCATGTCATACAAGAATTTTCCACTTGGAGGGCATTGAGGCTCACTTAGGACTTAATTAGATTATCTCATAATTAAGTGGTTAATTAATCCAAAAATGAGCCGATGGGATAAGGAGTGCCATACTTAGGTATATAAGAGGATTCCAAGGGATTGAGAAGTGCAATATACTCATTATTACACTCCCCTCACCTAATTGGGGCAAACTCCTTCCTCATTTCCCCTCATTGGTGCACCACCCTTTATTTATATAAGCAAACTAGGCCTCCAAGGAGAATTCCATTTCTTAGTCTTTTTTTTGTTCCCCTTAATTCTTGTAAGTGATAATTTTCTTCCTTATATTATTTTAATGACATTAAAACCATTGATATCAAGTGAACTATTGGAATGTATTCCCAAAACACCCACAGTAGACATTTTGTGTTGTCGGCGTTTCGATTCCGGATCATGAACCATTTTTAGGACAAGTAGTCAAGTTTGAGAGCTACTTCAATGGGATATTTATAGGTTTTGGTTAATTAGGTTCCTATGTCCAAATTTGCAACTCTCCGTTCAATTTTGATTCTAATATTCTCTAGTAGTTGAGTTTCCTCGAGTGTTTCCCTTTCATAGAGGGAAACAATATCATCTTTAAGATTTCTATGGTGGGTGTTCCAAGAATGCATTCTAGAAATACAACCAACCACATAAAGCTTAAATATGAAATCAAGTGAACTTCTTTTTTTTTGCAACTGTAGGCTTCATTTAGCCAAATATTAGGCCTCTTTATATTGCCATGCCAAAACTAGGTCCCATGATAGAAAAGTTGATAACTCCCTCAAATTTAATCATAATCATGATCTATTTAATGCATTGAAAATATTATGCATAGGAATACATGATCCAACCATTAGATACCCATAACCTTCATTTTATCCTTTTTAAAAAATTTCCACAAAGTCTTCCACCCTTGTTGGTCATGAAATTGGCAAAACACAAAGAGGGTAAAAATTCAAATTCAAACAATGGAAATCAAACCCAAGGCAAGGGTAGACATGAAAAACTTAGAGGGATGTTCTAATCATGCAACACTTATTCCATCATATTCTATCCTTAGACTATGGTTCTCAATTGTAGATGTTCAAAATACCTTAAGATTTGGCTTCCTTCTCCAACCTTGGCATGCCATCGACAAGTTATTGACCTCTTTGCTGAAACTATATGAGCAAGTTAGTGCTTTCCTACCACAACATCAACAAGTTTTGAGTTTCTTTGCATAACATTTCCAAGTTTTTTTCTTTTTTGCTGCAACATCGTGTTGAGCCCTCCAACAACTCCCCTTGATTTTGGCAAAATAAAGGGGCCCCGTGTAAATTTTGTATAAAGGATTTCTTTTGATCTCATCTTTTTTGAGTTTTATCAATGGTTTGTTCATCTTTTTTTTCAATTTTATGCATGTTTTATTATTCTTCATGAACAAGATATAGTGATTATTTCCTTTGTTGGATATTTGGCTTTCAATACTTCATGGTTGGTGCCTCTGCTTTTCCTTTCATATGATAATGTGTAACTTTATGTTTTTTGTACGAAAGCAATTAGTGAAAATTTATAATCCCGTTGCATCTCTAACTGATTTTTTTGTCGACAAATGATCATTTTTCTGTTTGAGTCTTTTTGCCTTCTGGTTGTGCAACAACTCTTCCATACCCTTATTTGAGCCTACTTGAGTTTATTCCAAGCTTCAATTTGCTTAAGTTGGATTGATATGATGCTTTGGTAAGTCTTGCAAAGTTTCAATTTTTAATGCATCAATGAATTAGATGAACATTTTGTTGAATCAAAATAATTTGACTAAATGTTTATTTTTAGTAATTTTGATTTACCTCTTCAAAAAACATGTATAAATGTGTAAAAAGATATCAATAATTTTTTATTCAATTGAAATATTATATATATATTATGAAGTATGTTGTTTGGTGATGATTATGCTATCTTTCCCCATTTACGAAAGAAATTAAATTATACTTTAAGGACTTGATTGATTATATTTGATTATTTTAATAAATGTATGAACCAAATTTATTTACCTTGATTAAAAAAATTTGAAATACTAAATTATTTCTTTTTAGCTCTTTTATCATTTAAAGTTTAGTTACATCGAAGGTGTTTTTAAGGGGACGATTCTACTCAGAATTTTGTCATCTGTCGACGACCTATGAGTAGTCGCCACCTGTCCACTGCGAGTAACCACCCCTGTCCACCGCATAATTAGTGTGATTAATTATTTTGTAATAAAATACGCACAACATATAATATGCATTATGTAGGTAATAATGGAAATGTTCACTCCTATATCATTATTCTAGTACATCCGACGATTCTTAGCTACCCAGTATTGTTCAACTGTAAGGTGGAAGAAAACTGATCTTTGAAAGCTATTAAAAATGTTCCATTTTTGTGATGAACCTGAGTCACATGGAGCTATCGAAGATCGTGGGGGTTATGAAGTCGCCTTCTGTTTTCTCCAATGCCATGAATGAATTCCATGTGTAATAGATATGGAAGCATTCAAGAAAAATATGAACCTATCGTGGGCCAAGTGGGGACAAATGCAATTTTCCCTCATCATTTTTTTAAAATCATGGTAGTCGATGTGGAAAGAGCCAAAACAACACTTCTGCAAAAAAAATAATAGTGATAAAAATATTTAAAAAGACATGGCATAACATTGTTTGGTATACAATGATCTACCTTAACATCATAAGAACCAATGCAATCATGCTTCTTCTTATCGAGGTTTTCCTAAGTATATTTTAAATGTACGAAACAAAGAAACCATTCCTCTTTTATTGAGGTTTTTCTAAATATTTTTGAAATCTATGAAAAGTTGCAACCCTCCCTCTTCTTAGTGATGTTTTTCTTTTAAAAATTGAAGTCTACGCCCTTCCTCTTCTATTGAAAAAAAAATCAAAGAAATAGAGGACTTACTTTTGCAGCTTAAGCGACACTGTGCACTCAACTAACTTCCATCTAAATATTAGTAATATTTACGTTAGCATGCAATTCTGCTTGAATGAATTATCATCTAAGGCAAAATATTTATGAGTAAAGGCTCTTTCTTCCTTCCTTCGAATGTTGATTTATCATGCCTTCGAAGCAAATTTAAACCACAATGAAGACATCCAAATACATACAGCAATAATAGAATGATTGCGACTAGGGTTGCAAGAAGCTCAAGCTCAAACTCTGTGGAAATTGAAGACTGTAATCTAACGGCTCGAATAAATAAATACTTCAACGTTGCGGTGATTTGAACTTGAGACTAACTTGGAAGTAGTGGAAAGTGCAATTCAGAGTGTAAGAAGGAGGAATGTTGGGTGCCTGTGAATTTATTTGCAGTGCAAAGAGTGTGAGAGCGACGAGTATCAGTAAACTCTAATAGTACAGGTGTTGAAACACTAAGGAGCTACAAAAAACACTTGTGGACATTTGATAGACCACACCTGTCTCGTCGATCACACCTGTTAACGTTTTGAATTGGTTTTAAATTAAGTCATTTGGTTAGGCATGAAAGAATGCTATGAACTCTAGTCCACAGATATATATTTTTAATATGTATATTTTATTTTGACAAAACACATCTTTTGTATAGGTAAATATTCATATTTCATCGAAAATTTGATATAAAATATTCAACAATTTACATTATAGAGGACGCTTGATAATTCCAGGGATCGAAGTCTATTGAATCATTTGTACGGGTGGGTGAACTAATATTTCAATGAGTATTGAAGTAATATAATACAAATCAATTATATTATATTCTAGGATTGTATATGAGAATCTAAAATGTGCAGTGCTCACCTCAAATCAGATCCCATCGATTATTGTTTTCACAACCGTTGGGATTAACACAGATATATACATATAAAGAGAGAAAGTTTCACGAAATTAACCCAATTGAATAGAAACCACCTATATTTATTAGAAACCCATACCTATAGAGTTTTATCCACTTACATATTTTGCAATTTCCTCGTACAAGATCCCAAACATTGTCTCCAATACAGAGACACCTGGATGTGCCAAAATCCATTGGATCAGGCGAACAAGCAGAGTTCTGGTCACAGTCTTCCTAGATTTCACAGGAAGGCTCTAACAGTGCAGCCCACTATATCTACACTCCATAGAGCCAGTCTCTCACATGAAACTGTAGGTTAAAATTGAGCACACTCATGTAAGCTTTGCACCCACCTGGGTGTAGCCATATAGAGAGCGACAGAGCGAAAAGAATAAATAAACTCTAACAATACAAGTGTTGAAACACCAAGGAGATACATACGACACCTGTGGACATTTGATAGACCACACATGTCTCGTCGATCGCACATGTCAACATTTTCAATCAGTTTTAAATTAAGTCATTTGATCAGGCATGAGAGAATGCTATGGACTCTAGTCCACAAATATAATTCTTTTTTTTTAATTACATTGTATTTGCCTTTTTGTTTTTGAAATTACATTGAATTGATGAGTATAAGGAGAGAATGGGTGTGGTTTCCATAGAAATCTATTAATCCCAGCACACGCATAGTAGGAGGACTCCTTTTCAATCGAGTAGCTCACATAACACCAGAAAACAACAATGTTGGAAAGCAGCGGATAAACAGTATTGGGGTTTAATTTCGGGGTTCGTAAATTATACAATACGGATGGAATAGAAAGAACCAGTACTCACCTGCCTTCACAAACTTCCTAAAATCCTTCTTCTTCATGGCCGAATGTACTATCCATTCCTTTCACAACTGATAAATCACATTCCAACTCCTCTCTCACCATTGAAACGGACCTTTGAGATCACCTTCTATTCAAAAACACTCTCGAATACACAAGGTACTATATTTTCCATGACAACCTATGAAAGCAGGCTAAGATTTAAACTATAAATAGAATAAAATAAATATGATGAAAATAAAAAAATAGTCATGCATATATCAAAGTTAATCTTAATAAACTAATATTACTTTATAATTATTATTTACAATTAAAAAAAATTATAAACATAGTTAGATTTATTTTTGAAATGTGGAATCATGTGGTGATTGTTTGAATTTATCGACGTTTCAGGAAGAATAGTTCAGCCCATCATCATAAGAGATGCGATAAAGGTGTTCGCCTTGCCTTTTTTGACTTGAGGTTTCAATAAATTAATAGTCATGAGGTAAGGAATGAAAATGTTGGGTCGGTTTTAGGTTTAAGGTCGGTGTGAGAATTTTTCATTTAATTATGTGTTTTATTTTATTTTAGTTAAAAGGTGAAAATAATTTGTTTTAAAACTTCTCTTTGCATTTATGTTTTGAAATAAGGAATGAAATTTTATATGTTTGAAGTATGGTATCTTTATGGTTTAGAATATTTATTTTATTTTATTACTATATTGTAATTAAGAAAAAAGGCTTGGATTGGAAGAGAATCTTGCCCTTATATAAAAGGAAAAGGAAATTTACTAACTCAAGGATATTATTTAAGCAAATTAATAATATTTGACAAAATAGGCATTGTGGATGTATTGCATTTGATCATTATCTTCATTAGTTTGATGACACTAATGTTTGAACACTATAGTTGTTTCTTATGTTTAGTTTAATATTCTTGTGGTTTTCGAGTAGACACAATAATGGGAAGTTCATTTAAACCTAGAATTGAGTTGATAAAGATAAAGGAATCACTATAAGAATATGGAGTGATGTGGATTATTGTGCACACATTGTGACATCTCTTATAGGAGGGTTGAGCTACATGAATAGGCTCCCTCATTTTCTAAAGAGTCAATTGATGTAACCACACTTGTGGTGTTCACTAACGTGATTTTCACTATGAAGGAACCTTATTGAAAACTCCAATGTAAATGAGGACAACATTCTTCACATTGTTAAAAAATTCTTTCATATTAAAGGGAAATGAACTTGAAGGTGCTAGAGCTTATCCAAGGACTTAGAGACTAGAGATGTCATGGATCATATGGGTGTAATAGTGTAATTATGAAAGCTTACAAAGTAAGTTGTGAGGAAATAAGACCTTCAGAAGAAGTAAATGTAGATTTGGAATGGACCCTTAAACTAAAGTTATTCTTGATGTACATATGCCAGAAAACCCATGTGTCAACATAATGCTCCTTACACATAGGATTGTTTTGTAAATGTTTGGTTGAAAAGAAACATGAGTTACCTCTAGGCTATGAATGAAATGATGTGATACCCAACATTTGCTTTATGGAGATCAAATATTTATGACTTAGAGGAGAGGAAATTTATTGATATCAACAACTAAAGAAACCGCGAGGTAAATACATTACATAGTGATCATTTAGCAATATTTTAGTAAATGTTACTAAGCATAGTAAATTTTTGTCTGCTAATCTCATGAGAATCAATCAAAATTCAAGATAGAAGAATGCACAATAAATAAATATAAATTGGAAATAATTATTAAGAAAACCAAGGAGGGATTTTATGCACGACTTAATTAAATTATCTAGATTTTATTACAATAATTGCTAAGTAGAGAACCACTAATGAGATAAGATTCTAACCATGGTCAAAGAAGCAATGTGCTACAATTTGTATTTTGAATAAATACAAAGAAATTATGTCATGGATTTCCTTATATTATGGATGAACATAACTTCATGACAAAGTTTCTTGAAGTGTTGGTGTATGTAATGCCCCACATTTACCATTATGTCTCTACAACTATATTATCATTTGTCTTAATATTTATTTTGTTTATCTTCTATTTAGACAAGCCAAACTAAAGAAGCACTTGAGATGTGTACATATGGACATGTTTATGTATTTTTGGATATTATTTTTATGGTTATATGTTGGGATGATGATAAATATGTGAGTTCATTTAACATGAAAAGTAAAAAGTGGAAATTATTTACATCGATACCAACGCAAAACTATGTTGTAAATGTATAATAGATGTGAGGCATGGTAAAAATAAACATAGTATTGAAGGTACAAAATTGTTTATATATACATGAATGTGAGTTGGTATTGAATCAACCTATAGGGTGATGAGCTATGCATAGCCAAATGATTGTAGTGATGAGGTAAATTAGGTGTTGTGGACATTGTGAAAGTAATGTGTATTATGTGGTTTCCTATGATTCCAAATGTTGCAATGATCTGTGGGTAAGTGTGGTTTTGACAAGATCCATAGCATGCCTATAATGGTTGTTCAATGACATGACTATAAGAACAATAATTGCATAGTATGGCTCATTAAGGCATGCCTTCATTCTTTCCCCTTTCACACTTAAAATTTCAATTTTCAAGCTTCAACCCTGCACTCAACATACCAAATGAAAATACCAAATTTGCTTCCCAATATAATTAGAGTCAAACTTGATCATTCTCATCCCTTCACCAAGCTAAATGTTGGTCGCCAAATATTCCATTATGTATCTCTCGTCTTGGTCGATTACTTATCTGGATCTAGTTTCATAGCTTCCTAGTTGTAACGATGATCCAGGAGGATATTGGTGGCCACCCACCTATTCCACTTGGACCCCCACCATTGTTTCTTTCAGTTTTCCAGTTTCCTTAATTGTAGCACAATTTACTATTTTTGGCAGTTTTCAGGTCCTAAACTTTTGGAGCCGTTTTGAGGCCCTAAACGACGTTTTTTCGGCATCGAATGGTCGAGAAAATATGAGTCCGTTCCAGAATTGATATTTGTCATTTATGGATGTAGTCCTTAAACATATATTTCTAACAATGTATCATGTGCATCAAATGGAGGTAGAATGCTAAAGTTACGATCACGGGAAATTGATGTACCAAGTTACCCAACGGGGCCCACATTCTAGCGTTTCACCTCCTAGGGTTAGGTTTTTGGATGTGTAGGGTTTCCATTGTTTCTCAATAATATATAGGCCTTCGAGCCTCATTGTAACACAAAGTTCAAAGGCATGTATCCACCACATCTCTTCTCAGAGATAAGCTACCGACACTCTAGCTAGTTTATTTCCATTTTGTATGTAAACAATTTTCAGTAATTGATTAATGAAATGAAGTGTTATTTCTGCTGCATATTTGTTTCTGTGGTTATTTGTGTATTCTATTACATTCCTACATAAATACAGATCAATGGTATCAAAACAATCTACTCTTTCTCGATCCTTCTTTGCATGTCCCCAACGAGGGCGGGGTATAAAGAGTTAGGGCTCGATCTGGTTGAACCTTTGCAAGATCAACCTCACAAATCCCGATGGCCACCCATCGGGGATGAAAAGAAAGATGAGGGCACAGAAGATCCTATCAAAATTTTGCTCGAGGAGGCCCTTGAAAAACAAAGGAATGCGATGATGGATAACTTTGCCCAGATCCTTCAATGACTTCCCACTCGTGGCGCATCTGCATCTAGCAGCCACTCTGGAGGTGCAACCCCTTTTAAGGTACAAGTAAACTTTGACGTTCCCATATTTGATGGCTGAATAAATGCAGATGCCATAGATAGATGGTTGAATCTATTAGAAGGATATTTCTCGGTTCATGACTTTTCTAACTGGGAAAATATTACTTTTTCTCTACTCAAAGCCACCCCCCATGTCAAGGACTGGTGGGAAACCTACTCTGAGAGAAAGGACGAGGAGGAACCCTCTCTATTTTCAACTATACCCACTTGGAATTCTTTTCGAGATGCCATAAAGGGACAATATTATCCGGTGGGGAGCTATGAGGACAAGTACATACAATGGACTACGCTGCGGCAGCACGGAGATCAAGATGTGCATGAGATGACGAATATGTTCCATACCCTGTGCACCAAGTTGGGTACCAAAGATTCAGAGAAACATTTGGTGCTGAAGTACCGCAGTTGTCTGCACAAATATATTCAATAGGAAATGGAGTTTCTCTACATCTCCTCGCTTGATACGGTATACCGGTATGCTGCCAAAACTGAGCAAAAATTCAAAAGAAAAAAGTGAGACTTTGGATCTGTGAATCAGAAGCAAGGGAAAGGTTCCCCCAAACCACAGAACCAAGGACACAGCTAAGGCATGGAGAATCAAGAAAAATTGCCAAATCCTCAAGCAAGAGTAACACTGCAAAGCCAAAGAAGGAAGAGGGAAAGTGGTGTGAGTGCCATAAGAGACCCACTCACAACACAAGTGAGTGTCGGGCCAAGCAGTCACTGGTGGCCAAGATAAAGGATTCTAAATCAGATGCATACTCTAACACTGAATCAGAACCCGATAAGGGGAATGAAAGAGGGAAGAGGATTATTGATTCAAATCCCAACGCCACCATTGCTACCACGAAGATCAAAAAGGAAGAACCAGAAGATTCAGAGGAGGAGGAGAGTCTTTTCCACTCCCAGATGTGGGTAAAGGGTTCCCCGCTACAGTTCATTATCGATAGTGGGAGCCAAAAGAACCTGATTTCAGCAGAGATTATGAAGTGGTTGGGTTTGTCGACCACAGCACACCCACAACCACATACCATCGGGTGGCTTCACCAAGGATAGGATCTCCGCGTCAGTCAATAGTGTCGCCTTCCCTACAGCATCAAGCCCTTCACCGATGAGGTATTATGTGATATTGCTCCTCTTAATGTTTGTGATGTATTATTAGGTCAACCATACTTATGGAAGTGACATATTGTGTATGAATCTCGTCCTCGCACTGTTATTATTACATTGGAAAATCATTTGTACAAGATACTAGAGGTACCACCTCATGCCACTATCTCTTTGGTTACTGCAAAACAATGCAGTAAGCTCATTTCCAAAACCAAGAATTTTGTTTTCTTGATGATCCGCCCTTAGGGAAAGAAGAAGGTCATGGCCACGACCTCCAGACAGGGCCCCTTGGTACAACAACAACAAATGGACAAGGTCGTGGAGGAGTACTAGGACATATTCACCTCACCCACCGGGGTGCCTCTCCATTGTTAGGTCAAGCACCCCATCGATCTGACCCTAGGTGTGGTGCTGCCCAATGGACCGATCTATCAACGCTCTATTATGGAGAATGATGAAATCAAGAGGCAAATTCAGGAGCTATTGTAGAAGGGTCACATCTGGCCAAGTTCATTTCCTTGTGGGAGCCCGATCGTGTTGGTACAAAAGAAGGATGGGACTTGGAGACTCTATATTGACTATCGGGCGCTAAACAAGATCACTGTTCGGAATAGGTAACCAATCCCATGGATTGATGACCTCCTGGACCAGCTTAAAGGGGCAAAATATTTTAGCAAGATCGACTTAAAGTCTGGGTATCACCAGGTACCGATCGAACCAAACGATGTGTGGAAGACTGCCTTCAAAGCCAAGGAGGGCCTTTTCAAATGGTTGGTCATGCCTTTCGGGCTGGCAAATTCTCCTACAACCTTCATGAGACTGATATACGACATCTTGCAGCCATTCACCAACTCATTTTTATTAGTATACTTGGATGACATCCTGATCTTCAGCCAGACGTGGTAAGAGAACCTCCACCACATCCGACAGGTCCTCCAAACATTGCGGTAGCACAAGTTGTGTGCCAATTTGGACAAGTGCAATTTTTTCATGACCCAGGTTCAGTATCTGGGATACATTAGTGACGAGTGTGGGGTACATGTGGATCCAACCAATATCTAAGTCATTCAGGATTGGCCAGCCCCAACTACTCTAACAGAGCTTCGCAGCTTTCTGGGCCTTGCTAATTTCTACCACAGGGTCGTGTTGGGATTCTCTCATATCACTTGGCCCTTGAGTCAAGTCACCAAGGGAGGAGTGAAAGAAAAATTCTTTTGGTCGGAAACTTAGGAGAAGGCGTTTGCAAAATTGAAGCATCGCCTCTACTGTGCCCCAGTGCTCACATTACCAGACTTGCAACAACCATTTGAGATCGAGATAGATGCCTCCAACTATGCTATTGGGGCAGTCCTTACTCAACAAGGGCATCCAGTGGCATATCACAGTGAGACACCGTCCGACACAATCCGCAAATATCCCACTTATGACAAAGAGATGTATTCCATTGTATAGGATTGCCAACAATGGAAGCATTACATTTTGGGGAAGGAAACGATCATCCACACAAACCACCAACCCCTGCAGTTCATACAGACACAAGGGAAGTTACAGAATGATCGCCATTAGAAGTGGTCCACATATCTACAACAGTTTCATTTGAACATCAAGTACAAGAAGGGAAGCACCAATAATGTTGCAGACTACCTCTACCGACCACCGATCGTGGTGATAATCACCGTGCTCAGCTCTTGTGGGCACAAGACTTCTGATTGGCTGCTTCTCTACAAGAGCAATCCAGAATTCAGCCACACATACCGGACACTCTTGGAGGGAAACCAAGTTCCAAAATTTCACCTCCAAGATGTACTACTATGTCACATGGGACACCTTTGTGTTCCTTCAAGAGAGTGTGCCAAGATGATTTGGGAAGCACATTAGATTCGGGTCACTGGGCATTTCGGGGTCGAGAAAACAGTGGCAGTACTGCAGAAGTATTTCTATTGGTCGAACCTTTGACAGGACATCGGGAAGTACATCTGATCCTGCACTTCCCGCGCCATTGCCAAACCATCCATCAAAAAGTAACGCCTCTATACTTCATTGCCTACCCCTAGTTGACCTTGGGAATCCATCTCCATGGATTACATGTCGGGCCTTCCTTCTACTAAGAACGGTAATGAATGTGTGTTTGTGGTCATTGACAGATTCTCAAAGATGGCCATAATGGTGGCTTGCAAGAAGAATATCACAGCAGAAGCCACTGCTAAACTCTTCTTTGAATGAGTGTGGGTACACTTTGGGATCCTAGAGTCTATAATCTCAAATCGAGACAGAAGGTTCCTTAGTACATTCTGGTTTATCCTATGGTCAATGCTAGACACCAAGCTCATAAAGTCCACAGATTTCCATCCCCAAACTGATGGCCAGACAAAGGTCGTCAACAGGATGATTGTAGACATTTTCACATGTACAACTCAAAGCATCCACGCACATGGGATGAGAGTCTCCCCTATGTACAACACAGCTATAACCGGGCACTCCACAGCTCAACCAACCATAGCCCCTTTCAGGTGGGCTTGGGATTCCAGCCACTATGTCCCATTGACGTAGCGACGCCATTTGCAGCTATTGAGGATGATTCAGCTCATATCCAATCTGAAGTTTCCAAGGCGAACACCTTCATTTAGCACATTCAGCACATTCACCAATAGGTTCATGACATATTGGACAGGTCTAATGCTAAGTACAAGTAGTGACATGATCAGCATCAGGTGCAACACAACTTCTAGGTGGGTGACAAAGTGTGGCTACATTTGTAGAAGGAGCACCTCACTAGACCCCACCGCAAGCTTCGTCCACTCTGATATGGGCCATACACCATCACTGAAGCTGTCGGGGACAATTCCTTCGAGCTCAGTATTCCACCATTCCTTGGTCTGCACCCAATGTTCAATGTGGACCGCCTTCGGCCCTACTTTCCACCTCTACTGGACACATCAGACATGGCAGAAGAACTGACACCAATAGAGTTAAAACCCGATTGCATGGAACAAGCCACAACTGATCGGATTATGGACACATACATCAAAAACACCCACTAGCATAAGATCCATCTATATCGATTTGTTAAAGCAGGCCAACTCCTTCACCAGGGAAAGTGGCTCACCATGGACCAAGTTCAATAGAAGTTTCCTCATCTCATGGAGGAACTCAACGCAATGGGGACCATTGCTTCCTAAGGGAGGAGGAACGATCCAGCAGGATATTGGTGGCCACCCACCTATTCCACTTAGACCCCCACCATTGTTTCGTTCAGTTTTCCAATTTCCTTAATTGTAGCACAATTTACTATTTTTGGTAGTTTTCGGTTCCTAAACTTCTGGAGCTGTTTTGAGGCCCTAAATGACGTTTTTTCGACATCGAATGGTTGGGAAAATATGAGTCTATTTCATACTCAACATTTTTTGTTTATGGATGTAGACCTTAAACAAATCTTTCTAACGATGTATCATGCACGTCAAACGGAGGTAGTATGCTAAAGTTACGACCCGGGGAAATTGATGTACCAAGTTACCCAACGGGGCCCACATTCTGGCATTTCACCTCCTAGGGTTAGGTTTTTGGATGTGTAGGGTTTCTATTGTTTCTCAATAATATATAGTCCTTCGATCCTCATTGTAACACATAGTTCAGAGGCATGTAGCCACCACATCTCTTCTCAAAGATAAGCTACCAGCACTCTAGCTAGTTTATTTCCATTCTATATGTAAACAAGTTTCAGTTATTGATTAATGAAATGAAGTGTTATTTCCACTGCATATTTGTTTCTATGGTTATTTGTGTATTCTATTGCGTTCCTACATAAATATGGATCAAACGACCTCCAACTTTGGAACCTCTTTTTCTTATTGGCCTTGCACAACATTGGTCATATAACTAGTGATGAAAAACTGAAAAAGTGAAAGCAAAGAACTCCCCCTACAATTTACCATGTCTGGCCGCATTTTATTTCAATTCCAACGAAGGATTTCAATTCCTTTCTTGAATTCTACTAGACTGAACTACTTTTATATAATCCATTATGTTCCTTCATTAAATACAAAGGCCTTACAAAAATTGGCATTTTGTCAAAATGTGAAACTATATAAAATACCTACTGTGCATGGCACGTTGATCACATCCTTGCAACCACTCTTGATAAAAAAACATCTAGACATGAGGATACCAATCATTACATACATCCCGGCATGAATATGAATGAATGAATTTTTTCTTTCAATATTAGTCCCTACATGCAATATCCACATTAATGAGCTTGGCATGCTTGGCCTCCAAGATTTTAACACTAACCATACATGGAATCGTCCATAAGTATCAACAACTACATTGGAGACTGCACCAAACTACATCGACTATAATTGAAGGAATGGGGAAGTAATACAGGATAACACCCCTACTTACTTCTACAAGTACATTATCTCACAATCAACAAGTTACATTTGACATGGTCTTACAGTAATCACAAGTACAAGGAACAAAAGAGTCATTGAGGATGATCATCCAAGGAACTGCAAACACAAGTAAATCCTATCTTATAAGAACCATAAAAAATGCACTATCTTCTCAAGCAACGTTAGTCCATATCCCACTACTACTCCTCGCCCCAATTGGAGTTGCAATGTTTAACATACATGCAACCACTATATATGCATGGCTTCAAATTGCTATAAAGGACATGAATCCCTTACATGGACATGCCCTATCAATGATCCAAGAAGAGATAAAACATATTCAACACATTCTCATTGATGAGATGAGCTTCATAAGGCCTAAATTGTTTGTGTAGACTGAGAGTCACTTGTGTGAGTGTTTACAAGGTAAAAACAATTACTCATTCAACAACCGGTCAATAATTCTTGTTGACGATTTGGGCCAACTCCCACATGTGATGGAAAAACCTATATATNTCACTTGTGTGAGTGTTTACAAGGTAAAAACAATTACTCATTCAACAACCGGTCAATAATTCTTGTTGACGATTTGGGCCAACTCCCACATGTGATGGACAAACCTATATATGCAAGAGCAATGCTAGCAAAGTGTGTATGGATAGACTTTATCCCTATAAAGATTTTGGAAATAGACTTCCGTCAAAGGGGCACTATTGTCACCCAACTTCATTTCTAATAGTTATTGACAAACATCCACAATGCTACACCAACCTTGGAAGACTCGAGCCTCCTTAAGTCTAGGACTACTAGATTCTTCTCAGCAAATGAGCATTTAAGATTTTACTCACACTTAAAATTGCAAGCCTCAATTCCTGCAATTCCCCAACCAAATGAAAAATACGAATGTTGATTGCCACTATAATTAGAGTCNTGAGCATTTAAGATTTTACTCACACTTAAAATTGCAAGCCTCAATTCCTGCAATTCCCCAACCAAATGAAAAATACGAATGTTGATTGCCACTATAATTGGAGTCAAACTTCATCGCTACTCAACCCTTTATTTTTTTACTCATATATATGTACACTTTATCGCATGAAAAATTAATATACATTTCATTTTACTTTCCATCAATTACATGGATTTCTATTTATTGCTTATTAGTACTTGCAACCGGTCGTTCCTTTTTATGAACTACTATACCTACCATAATTTCACTAAACTTCCTTTCAACATATAAAATTTTATTATTTACATATACGCAACTTTCTCTTATTTTGTAATATATCAAAATTCTCATAAAACTTTATGACCTAGAATGAACCCTTAGTTGAAACTTGGAATCCATTATTTTTACATATATGTAAATTTAATTTCACTCGTCACATTTCATTTTAGCATTTACGCTTGAAAAATCATTTCGTTTCATGAGATACTTTTTAATTTATAACATAGTTATGTGACCAAAATATTATCATTGCTGTTGGTTCAATACCTTCTAAACAAATATTGTGGAAATAAAAAATTATTTTACTTTCTCAATCAACCATCTATAAAGATTGCATAAAGACTTTTCAAATTATTCATAAAGTAAAGAATTTTCATTCTCCATTTATTTATGAACGTTTCACACTTATAGTGAAAGATTTTGATATTTTGGAATATTATGAGCCTTTGGCCGCATCGTATATTTCTAAGTAAAGATTTTATTTTTGCGCTTTGGAGGCCAAGTCATATCAGATTTTGGATAAATCATCGGATTACATTGGATCGTAACTAAAATTTGTTGCAAAAGTTGTTAGTGTTACGACCCTAAGTTAAGCTTCATTGGAAAGGTTTTTTGGACGACGTGTTGGGATGTGTTATTCAAGAGTGTATGACGAGCTTATGTGTGGGGATGCACTATTCAAGAGCGCACGACGCGTTCATAAGATTTTGGTAGCTTTGGTGGCCAGCTAATGGTGAGACAGACAGGACGGTGTACTAGCGTGTTGGATCGCTAGGAGGCTTGTTGAGGCCTGGAAATTCGCAGGCAACAACAGAAAGGGATTCTCCCCAATCAACGTTCCCAACTAGCCCGTTGACTGTTTGGTATAGGGAATCCGTCCGGTTTGCGGTCCGGCTACCGTGGGTCAGAGTAACAAAACAAGGTTTTACCGGTTGCGGCCCGGTCCACCGTGTATATTTTTGTATTTTTTAACTTATGTATGAGATGCATATGCCTACTTAACCATGCAGGGTGATTAGGATGCAAGGAACAGTCACAATGTGATGCGCAGGTTCTCACCTCTCGTCTTAAGCCCACAAGCATCTAAATCACATATGCAGCCATGAAATGAAACTAACTACCTATCTGTCTATCCCCGGGGAGCAAACTGAATTTAATTATGAGTAATGTAAAGCGTGCATGCAACATAAGAGAAACTACAGTTAGCTCATATTTCTTCCCATATCGCATGAACAATTAAAAATATTTCACAACCAGATAGCCAATTGTTTATGAACAACATTCATTACTCCTAGTGGAAATCTTCATAAAATAAACCGGAAAACATTCATGCAAGAACGTAGGTTCAAAGAGTTAGAACAGTCTCACGGTTAATGGACATAAAGCTGAAAACGAAATAATTCCTCTTCAACAAATCCATTGCACAGCATTAGAATATTCCACAAAGCTTCCTCCAACAGGCCAACTGTAATTTATTATTGCAAAAGGAAATAGTTCTTCTTACAATATGTCTTCACCAGTCTCGCTGGGAAAAAGTCATTTTCCCTTCTAAGTCTTTTACATTTATACAAAAGGGTCAGACTGTTGGGCTGCCCAAAGTGACCTTTGGGCTTCCCAACCTCTCGTCTCCCAACGTTCTACTTTTCTTAAATGTTTCACAAAATAGTTACAAATTACAATAATGACCGATCCTTCATGAGGAAGGGCCTACTTGTTTATCTAGAAACTTCTTCCACGCTGCAGCTTCATTAGCGATGCCTTCAAAAGCACAAGGCTCCAAGAACTGAATATTTATCTCAAACTTCTCAGCTTGCTTCTTGATAGCCTTGACCCTGGATGTACTCAATCGGAGCTGATCTTCCAGAATCTGTACACTGACAGCTGGATGATCTACTTGGCTTCTCAAGATCATATCATCCAGGGCTTTGATATCATGTACCTTAGCTTCTTCCTTCTGGAATCTCTTCTGCAATAGCTCCACAAAGGCATCGTGATCTGGGAAAGCTTCCAACCTCTCTTCAGCTTCTATCTGGCACCGGTTGTAGGTAATGAGAAGTCTTCTGAAAAACTCGGTGCATAGCCCCTTTTTCTTTTTTACTGCTTTCTTGAAGTCTTCAGCGGTGTTAATAGCAAACTCCACTAGGTTATAGTCCCGTTTGAGGGCCTGCTGGTCTTTCGAAGGTAGATCCGCTGGGGTTTCTTCGTTGTTGTCCAACCTTGCCATTCTTGCAGTTAGGACCTCTAGGACGTCCTGGGATCGGTCCATAAAGTAGGATGCAGTTTCCAGAATCTCCTCCAATCGGCCATCGATTTGCAGCACTCTACATCTTTCTTCTTCAACAGCAGTCTGCAGCCGCAGCATCTTGGTTTTCTGGGTCAATACATGCTCCTTGAAAGGCTGGAGATTAACCTGCAGTTCTCTTGCCTCTTCCAGAGCAGTGGTCAAAGAAGAAATCTACTCCTGATGTTCATTTCTCAGCTCTTGGGTGTGTAGATCATTGGCCTGCAAGAGGATCTTCAGCTGCTCTTCTAGTTCTTCCACCTTTGCCAGTAGATGTTCCTTCTCACTCTTTAGATCTTGGCATTCCTTCTGCACTTTCTCTAGGGCCTCCTGTGCTGTTTTCTTGACTTGCATTTCTACTTGGAGGGCCTGTACTTCAGCGCTTGAGGACTTCATTTCCTGTTGCATGTATTCATATTTCCTCTTGAGCCTGCTGCTCTCTTCCCTCTCGTGCCTTAGTGTATCTTTTAATTGAGCGGAAGATTTCTTTGATTGCTCCAAGTCAATCATGATTTTGCTGACATTATCCTCTGAAGCTTGGATGAAGGCAGACCTAGCTCTTAGGGTAAATCTCAGATCTTGGTCTGTTCCTAACATAACAGTCGTATCCGTTATCATTTTACCAGGTAGACCTTCCACCTCAACTTTCCTCTCTGTCCTCTTTATGATTCTCTTTGTTGCCCTATCATAATATACAGTGTTGAAATCAGAAATTTCCTTTCCCTTTTCCTGCACAAAAGGGACCAGCTTGAGTGTGGGGACCATGGGTATGCTGGTAGCAGATACTTGAGGGGTCTGAAACTCTGGGTTCTCCACCTCTTGGGTCTGCCCTGCTGCTGTTTCAGAAGCTGACTGCTGTGTTAACTTTATCCTTTCAACTTCTTACTTCTGGAGCTCCTCATCGAGCTTTCTCTTTGCTTCCTCTGTTTCTTTGGCTGCTTCCTTTGCTTTCTTTGTTGCTTCCTCTGCTTCTTTCCCTGCTGCTTCCTGAGCAACTCTTTTTTCTTCTTCTATATGTAGCCTTTCTACAGCTTCTTTTGCCAACCTCTAGGCGTCTTCATTCCTCCTTTTGGATTCCTCCTCGGCCTTAGCCTGTTCATCCCCTTTTCCACCTTTGGTGGTGATTTTCTTCGTGAATCTTCTCTTCAGTGCAGTCATATTCGGGGCATTTCGGAAAACAGATTCCTCCCTATCAAAATGGTGGGTATATTCGAAATGCACCTTGTTTTCTTTACAATGCTCCACAACTTTACCATGGGAGTCATTTCTGTGATAGGGCATCTCGCCAAAGTGGAATCTCTCTAGCTCCTCTACGAATTCACCATCTTGTTTCACCTTAGTGAACCTAAAGCTTCCTAGTCGGAAAGGTAAAGGAGGATAAGCACTCTTCTTGTGTTCGAATAGGAAACTGCCTATTCCATCTATGAACACCTGTCTGACCGCCTCCTTATGGACAATGTAATCAGTTGCATATTTTGGCAATAGGGAAGGCACTCTCGAGCCTCCAAACATTCTGAAGTACATGCCAATTTTCGGTCAAATAGTAGTCTGCATGGTCCACTATTACTCGCATGGCCTCTTCCGATATACAGTTACACTCTTTCCAAAAAATGAGTGTGTATAGTGGCATGATGAAGTGCTCACAGACTTCTCTGTAGTGGCTGTGGTACTAGTGTGCCCACAGTGGTCTATAAGCAGCATAAACAGGCATTCTTTCCCTGTCCCAGATGCACCTGAGACCAGGGAAAGGCTGGTTGCACAATATACAGTCTATGAATATTGAACTCATGTAAAATTCAGACCTTTTCCGGGATTCTACTTCGAAGGCTAAGGTCAAGCAAGAAGAAAGACTGCTGGATACCAGGCTGGCCCAATTGAAGATTGTCCCTTGGGTGGCCACATGGAAAATTATGGGTATCCACTCTAGCTTGAAGAGTCTGCCATGAGCTCTCCCAAAGACCCTATTAAGCATCAGAGCTATAAATCTGTAGGGAGCCCTCAAGCTCGCTGTATCATATTCACTGGTCGATCTATACCGGTAATGTTTTCCCTGCAATATCATTCTCTTAAGAGTCTCTACCAAGTCCATTATGATGCTATTCATCCAGTCATCAAATAAGAAGACTTGGGCTTCTAGCAAGTGATAAGCCAACGCCTCATATCCAGGGCTAAATGCAGCATAGCCCTGTCTGTCAACATTTTCCAGAATCATCGTGGTTGTATCTACCCGAGGCAGAATCCAGCTAATTACCTCAGAGCATGGGAACAACTCTGGCCTGGTGGCAACTTTCATGAGAGAAGATTTCTCTATGTTAGCATAGATGGACTCTTCTTCGAGGCCCATGTCGGGAACCTCCCTGCGGGAAATCAATCTATATATTTCACCCGATTTGTACTCGGGTTCAACACCAAAAACACATTGAGTGTCTTCATATATGCATTCGGTCTTCGTGACAACCTCTACTTCTGGCTCTTCTTCGACCACAGGGGCCTTCTTCTTCTGCCTCTTGGACATGGTGGATTCGAATTCTTCCTGCCATATATAACATTGTAACATTGAGAAATTCAAGGTGCAGACATTTATATGACAGTGTGCAGACATTTATATAACAAATACTCCATGGGTCAAAATGCAGGTGCAGACATTTATATAACATTGTAACATTGAGAAATTCAAGGTGCAGACATTTATATAACAAATACTCCGTGGGTCAAAATGCCCATGCTAACAGTCGAGATTAAAAAACCCCCCACCTATATAGGCGCGAAAAAATAACGGAACAGGAACACAGCCGGGGAAAATAAACTACCGCAACCAAAACTGACCACATAAAACCTTATCAAATGTCTCAACGGAACGGGAGAAGGTGAGTAAAACCTACCTGGCACGGACGTATCCGACATGGAGATGCTTGGCAGGCTTCGCGGTGGAGACACCTGTACTGAATGTACCGCAACGAGGGACTGGGTGAGCGCGATAGCACGACAACGACGAGCACGACAGTTAGAAAAATAACAATAGAATAATAACCTGCCTCCCCACATATATAGAAATGGTCCACACGTGTGACACGTAACATATCGGATGGGAGCCTATTATGGATCGGAAGGTGAAACGTAAATCCTTCCGCAACGGCGGAAGGCCATAACCCAAATCTGTCCGCAGTGATAGGCAAGGCGGGAAGAAACTAACGATCGGACATCGGAGGTAAAACCAATCGAAAGGTGACAGCGCAAACTCTTCCGCAACGGCAGAGAGTCATAACAAAAATCCATCCATGAAGCTCGAATCGGAAACAAAATGACTTTACGTCGGAAGGGCTAGCACTTTTCCCACCTGCAACGTCGAAACTTTAAAGCGTACCCCTGCCCGCAACGGCGGGTCCTAAGTCGGAATCGGAAAACTTTTAGATCGGAGAGGTAAGATTTTTAGCACCCGCAACGGCGGAGGAAAAAGATAAAAATTTCCAATTCCACAGCCGCCGAAGTAAAATAACGAAACTGGGAAAGATATCGAAGTCGAAACGAAAATCCATCCGCAACGGTGGAATAAAAAGATGGTAAAAGGCTCCGATATAAATCCAAAATACAGCCGAAACACATGAATCGGAAAGAAAGTGAAAACCCAAGAAGATCATAAAAGCTTCCGATGCCAAACAAAAAGCGTCCGACGGGAAAAACCCAACGGGTCGGAAATTGGAAGGTTTTCTTTCCGCAAAACAAAAAACCATCCGCAACTGCGGAAGACCAAAGCTAAGATCCACCCGCAACGATGGAAAATCAAAACAAATCATCTTCCGATTCCAACATGCTTTCAAATGCGCTTAAGGGCAGCGATAGAACTTGATCAAAAGTGGATTACTTAAGGCATCAGAGGAGGAATCAAAATAATGGGTAGCTCAATCCAAGCATGAGCAAGGCCATTCTGAAAGTTCTTAGACCAATTTCAAGAAGAAAATCCAATTGATTCAAGCAAAGGAGGGTCCTAAAATTTTTAGAATTTTGGGAAATTGTTGTAGCTGCAACAAGGCCCAACGGATGATGTTGAGTCAAGTGACTTGCATCCCGATGAGTGTTTGCTTGCTAGACTCGACGAAGGATGATGCGACGACGAAGGATGATGCGACGAGTATTACTTAAGTGCGACGTAACACTTGGTTAGGACAATATGCATTGATGGAAGCCACATGAACACATCAGTATGTTAGAATGTGGTTGGAATTGGATAGGTTGCAAGGACAACAACTCAAGGCATCTTCAAGGATTGATCCTGGATGGTATGTGGACATGGGTAAGTGGGTCGTCAGTTGTCCAAGTGTTGGCTTGGGGGTGAACATGCGATGGACTACATGGTCTATGGTTGGGTGGCATTGCAACAGGTTGCATCGCCTACGATGAACGTGCATTTAAAAATGTGTGCCCTTAAGGTGTCTGACTCGGGTTCGGTCATTTTGGTTTCAGTTAGGCGTAGTACAGGTGAAACTTGTGGTTGATGGCCAAGCCCAACTAGCAAGATCACTCTAGCGTCGTGCGTGTCTAGTATTTCGAATGGTATGGGACGCTCGAGATGGTTGGAAAAACCTATGCCCGTGACAAATGGTATCAAGCCACATTCGATTGTGGCATACACGGAAGTGTCTCTTCACCACCAACCTCTCTTTCATTGGACTTGTCGATGGATCCAGATTGACGAGGATGTCAACATCTTTAAGTGGGGGAGAATGTTACGACCCTAATTTAAGTGCCAATGGAAAGGTGTTTCATAGGGCATGTCAGGATGTGCTATTCAAAGAGTACAACGATCCTATGCATGGGGATGCACTATTCAAGAGCGCACAACATGTTCATAATATTTTTGTAGCCTTGGTGGTTGGCTCATGGTGAGACGGACAAGACGATGTACTTACATGTTGGATCACTAGGAGGACCAAGGGACGATGTTGAGTCAAGTGACTTGCATCTCGATGAGTGTCTGTTTGGTGGAATAGACAGAGGATGGCGCAGCGAGCATTGCTTGAGTGTGACGTAACACTCTGTTACGACAATATGCATTGATGGATGTCATAGGAACACATTAGTATGTTAGTATGTGGTTGGACTTGGCTAGGTTGCAAGGACAACGCCTCAAGGCATCCTCAAGGATTGATCTTGGCTAAGTATGTGGGCATGAGTAAGTGGGCTGTCAGTCGTACAAGTGCTGGCTCGAGGGTGAACATGTGACAAACCACATGGTCTATGGTTGGGTGGCGTTTCAATAGGTTTCATCGCTTATGGTGAACGAGCATTTAACAATATGTGTGACTCTAAGGTGTCTGACTCGGTTTCGGTCAAGTTGGCTTCGGTTAGGTGTAGTATAGGTGAAACTTGTGGTTGATGGCCAAGCCCAATTAGCAAGCTCACTCCAGTGTCGCGCATGTCTAGGATTCGAGCGGTATGG
>LPNX010712518.1:8572-19336 GCA_001517045.1 Pseudotsuga menziesii | reverse complement strand
ATTAGAAGCTCAGACAACTCGGCCCTACAAATTTGGACAAGATTGAAGGCTTGCTTTTGCAGTTCCTGTAGCATCGATGAATGGGATGATTGTGATTATACACGTTGATACATGGAATCGAGTGACACTTGGCACCAATTTCAACACAGTTAATAAAATAGGCCATTTCGAAGATGATCAGACACATATTTCTATAGACTATGATCACATATCGGATCTCATACAAGTAGNATTAGAAGCTCAGACAACTCGGCCCTACAAATTTGGACAAGATTGAAGGCTTGCTTTTGCAGTTCCTGTAGCATCGATGAATGGGATGATTGTGATTATACACATTGATACATGGAATCGAGTGACACTTGGCACCAATTTCAACACAGTTAATAAAATAGGCCATTTCGAAGATGATCAGACACATATTTCTATAGACTATGATCACATATCAGATCTCATACAAGCAGGTACATGAGTAGTACCTCAATTAGAAAATGCATTTATGTATCAAGTTTACTCGAACTATGTAGAATTTAATTTATGTAGAAATTAGAAATGCAAGACCTTATTTAAAAAATGTATTGTGAACTCGACCTATTTCCTTTCACGGGTCAAATATATGCAGTGGTTGCCCCAAAAAATAATGAATGGGGTTCTGACTATTGGTTGGGACGTTGCTTAGAGGGGAAACAAACCATTCTCAAACCTGTTACACATGATGAAAATATTGAATTCCCAACTGGCTCCACGGTTATAAAAGGGGAGTACTTGACACTTGCAGGACGACATGAAANAACAAACCATTCTCAAACCTGTTACACATGATGAAAATATTGAATTCCCAACTGGCTCCACGGTTATAAAAGGGGAGTACTTGACACTTGCAGGACGACATAAAAGGAAGGGTGGGTATGTATATCAGGATTATAGACCAAGAGCTATTGTATACCACTTCACCAACCTAGTAGTTGGTATAAACATCAAGCTACACACACTTGGTCAGAAAAATAGGTCACATGTACGATACTTTCTACCTCATATAGAGCACGAAAAATTGATGGACACCATCGTCACCGGAGATGACCCAGATGGCCTACACATTTGAGTGCATTGTCATTGTCAGGTGCGTTATTTAACCTTTAAGGTGAATGCTGAAGCACAATTTCAATTATTTTCACCGGAGATGACCCAGATGGCCTACACATTTGAGTGCATTGTCATTGTCAGGTGCGTTATTTAACCTTTAAGGTGAATGTTGAAGCACAATTTCAATTATTTAGACTTAGTTTATTCCCAATGTAATAAACTTGTGATTGACCGATACCATTCATAGACATAATATTATTCAGAGGATACTTGACATTATAAACATGATCATACAACCTCGGGTGAGTTATCTATAAATCATGTTTACACATTTTCATTGGGTTCTCTTTTTTTTCTTATGATGTTACTAATGTACAGTGTTTCATGTTCCTAGGATACAAACACCATCTATGGCACATTGGACGTGCTAAGAATGTTGTCTTTAGACACCAACAAATAGAATTCAGAAAATAACATGCTCTCGAGTTGTTGAAATTTACATTTTTTGACGTTTTTAGTTTAATTTACATTTAATTACATTGCCATGTACAAATTGGAAACCAACTAGGGTTTCATGAACACCAATTTTCATGCTATCACTAGAGTTGACAAGTTATGATATGGAACTAGGGTTTAGTGAGCTCTTTACAAGTTAAGAGATGGAACTAGAAACACATGGACATGTACAAATTGGAAACCAACTAGGGTTTCATGAACACCAATTTGCATGCTATCATTAGGGTTGACAAGTAATTGTTAGACAATTTCAAAAAATTTAAAAAGTACATGTTGAATCATTAAAATCAAAATTAAAAGAAAGCGATACATAAATGTACCTGCTGGCTTGTCCTAGGTGGGTCATCGATTTGGTGCCCTTCAAGCACCAGTGCCTCACTAGAGGCCTACAAAATATAACATATGTCAAATTCAGATAATAAAAAGAATCATAGACATATACACTACCTGGATGGAAAATGATGTTTTCAAAGAAAGAAAAACATACATGTACCTGGCGGGGGGGAAGAGGTGGGTCGGCAACAACCTCACTTTGGTGATATTCAAACACCAATGGCTCAATGGATTCCTGCATAATGTGACATATGTCAATGTTAGATAATGCAAAGAAAATGAGACATATACATGATGGACGGAAAATTATTTTTCCAAAGAAAGTGAAACATAATTAAAAGCATATTTAAAATAATACCTGCATGTGGGAATCTACCTCTACATGAGAGGGACTAAGCTGGGATTCAATGTACTCATCCTGATCACCTTGCAAAAAAGATATTGTATCAAAGCTAGGATGTATTGAATGTTACAATCTCTACTATAAATATATAAATAACATTGACAAATTAACAAGTATAGCTCTTACTGCTAATGGTGAAGAATCAAACCCATATGCAATATTGACAGCAGCATCAATGTTCTCAACATTAATCTATGGACTATGCGACTCTGGGGTGCCATGGGACACCAGTTGTATATTTGTTCAAATAATTTACTAGATAATTACATAGAAATAAATTGCAAAACAATTGAAAATTGTGATATGAAACAAAATATAATATGAAAATAATGAGTTTTACTTACAAATCAAAGTAATCCATCATCTCAAAAGTCTAAAGTAGGGCCATAGCATATGCCTCCACATGATGTGCAAGGGTGTGGAGTAACACGACGCTCTGAACGCTCTGCGTCTCCTGTGTGATATGTAGATGATGGGCTAGACTTAGAATTTCCAACCCCTTGGCCTACATTGCCTTGGACATTAGTCCCATGCTGAAGCAATGTATCTGCCGAGTCAAATAAGGCCTCTTATGTATCCTCAATCACAGGACCCACAGTAGGATATAGCCGAGAGGGTTTTGGTGTGCGTGGAGGGTGTGGCACATGATTAGGATCCGTCCTGGCCCCTTCCCTATCTTAGGGAATCCCATGACCAACACCCTGGAAGCCTAAGATATCGAAATAGTTAACATGTTTCCCTAGGATGAATTCTGCATACAACTTCCTAAGGAAATAAAATGAGATGTCCCTATTCCCATGAGGGTCTTCATCAAAGACCATATACCAACAATCCATCCAATTGGCCTTTATGTTTGGTTCCACGCAGTAGTCTATGGAAATGTGTGCTCGACTAATGAGTGGAAACAATCCGGTGCTAGGGTCTCGAAATAATGAAAATAATTGGTCTTTTGTAATATTTATGTCTTTGATGTCTTCATAACTCAAACCATCATAGTAGTATTGCCTCCTAGATTCTTTGTAAGAGATAATTTTGTACAAAGCTCCTTGGGCATTGGCAATTATGTTTGTTACTGTGTTAAATGACTCGACTAAATATTGTGTCAAATGATCCCCCCCTCTAATAGATGAGCTAAGGCGCCTCAATGCAGCTAAACACGCTAGAATCTGTGAGTTTCGATCGTCTTCCCCTTCCGAGTTTGGGTTAGGATCTTGGTTATTAGTGGGTTCGTTTTGCACAGTATCTTACTCATTTCTGTTATCTATTAAGATTTAAACAACAAAATACAAATTGTTTTAATTTATCATTCTTTGATTTAATTCAATTTTTTTTATTAAATTTGTTTTAAACAAATATAAAAACTATGAAATTAACAATAACAATAAAGAATTGAAAACAATTTGTTATTGATGTTACAGAGAAAACTTCCTATGGCTTGGGGTACCACAACAGACAGAGTAATCGCAGAAATCAATCCTTTCCAATATGCAAGAGAAACCAAACATCTAACACTAAAGGATCTCGATACATACCTTATTCCAAAAGATTGATGTAGATCCCCGTTGAGCTTTTTCCACTCTCACTTGTATAAGTAATTTGCTATCTCAACATTCAACAAATAAGACAAGCATACTTTATATAATTGTGTTAGACCTACTCTAGCATATATGATCAATAACATATAAACCTTTAAAAGTATTCATGGATTCAATACTCATTTAAATACACATTATTGGACAGGAAAAGATATTTCTATTAATATAAAACAGAGATTACAATAGTGACAACCTCTGTTGGCACGTCTGTGAATCAGAGAAACTGAGTCTTCCACTTGGGCCTCCACCACTTCAATCCTCCATCTCTCAATAGCAAGCTCACAAGCAAAGGCAGGCTTGGGAAGTACAAAAAGTGCTCCAAGGGATAAAGGGATGCAGACTCAAGTATAAGCTCCGCCAACAATGGACTATAGTTCTCTTTCTCTTCAATTGATCCTCCTTTCAATGTATCCAAAGGGTTCCTTATATAGTGCTTCAATGGGGTAATGTAAGGTCGAATCGGAGCGATATCAAGGCATATGGAAGGCCAAGAGACAAGTGATTCAAATCCACATCAAGGAAAACTCCAAAACTCTTTGGCCTTTTGCACACATCCCGATGTACACAGGTTTAAGGGTAAAATCCACGTATATACGCGAGAATAGGTTTAAAAGTCATGTATAGAAAATAAGACATGTTTTTAGGGATGATATTGGAAACATCAAAGGTACAAAAATGGTCCATGGGGTCTAAAGAGTCTGCAGAGGGACAAGGAAGGCCATAAAGGTGTGATCCACCATGTGTGGTAAAATTAGTTGTAACAAATGCCCCCTAATGTGTGAGGTCATAGGGGTCATACAATGGCCAAGATACATTATAAGTCCATCCCATAAGTGGAGTGGTGAAGAACTAGGTGGAAGAACCAGCCAACAAATAGTACAATACAATAATCAAACTCTGCACATAACTGCAAGTAGATATAGCAGTCTTGGATACATAAGAGTACAATGGCCATGAATAGGCATGATACAAAATATGACAAGTGTGGTCATTGCTATGTACAATATAGATAGATCAGAATCTCCATGATGAAGATATACAAAGGATCATGATCTCCATGAAGGTTGAAGATATATAATGGATCAAGATCTCCATAATGGCTGGAAACATTTGAAATAGACTGGAATCAAGTCATGAGAACTGAAATCTCATGAACGCTGTCACGATCAAGGAGATACCATATATGAAATGCCATCAATCTAGAAGGTATTCTACATAATTAGCTATGAGTACATGTCCTACTATGCGAATAGAGGTGTCGAGGTCGAACATAGTACTCCATCGTGTGATTGTCGGTCATTGATGTATACCATTAACAGACATGAGATCACCCACTGATAATGAAAATGGGAATCAAGGTACTAGAGTGCAAACTAACAAGTGTGAATAAAGGTGTTGAGGTTGAACACTTGAAAGGATCTATCGATCAGGGAACATTGATGTATTCCCACAAACTGTCGATGGTGAGAGAACCTGCCACTGATTATTGCAAGTGTCAAGGCACTCAAAAATGACTCTAGATTCCTATCCCAGAATAAATGATATGAAGTCAATGGGATGAAATCCACTAGAAGGAGGGAATTAAGGAATCCCCCATCATCTAACACGAGGTACTTAGCAAATATGTATAATGTGGAAGGACTCGATCATAAAGTGCATGAACTAGTATCAATACCGAGAATGGATGACATACAAAGTCAAGATAACTGAGGAATAGTTGACTCAGGTTTCAACTTCCTTTGAACAAGAGCATAAAGGTGAATGGTGATTAAATGTAGGTAGCATAGACTTGATATACAAAACTGGGACATCTCTGGGACACAAGAGGCATCGACAGAGGCTCCATAGGGACTAGAAGGTTAACTAGTAGGTGGAGATAAACTCAGAGAAATGACTTGACTACTACCAAATATATACAATGCTCTGTTCGAAGGCGATACGACTCGACTACTGCCAAAGACAACATCTTTTCTTGCCCGAATTTTTGGTTTTTATTTTTATTTTTTTGGACTTTTTCAAATATTTTGAAAATCTTGAAAATGAATAAAAGTGCTTTATAGTTACCGACTAAGAGGAGACGAGTGTCAATGGGCAAACAAACTAGTTCCATGCAGTGGAACATACCTATGCTCAACGCAAGGACACGTGTGTAGGATAACGACACTCAGGGGAAGGTCCCTTCTCGGTAAAAAAATGGGAATCAAACTTCAAAGGATATGTAAAATGGCTCTACATGGCTAGACATGAGACAAGATCGGGCTATATGGCTGATAATCAAAGTCAGGGAAGCCGTCATAAGGCTCAATGAGGCAGGAAAAACTCATGATAATGCAATTACAACTTGATATAAGGGAGTCCTAGGGGAAGAAGGCGAGCAAAAATATCAAGAGGAGTATGAGGCTCTTACACAAAGACATGGCAATACTATACAAAGGACTCCCACACCCTAAAGGGAAAAAAATGTCGGCATGGGCACCAAATGAAATAAAGGAGCTAACTAGGGCACCCATGTATGGTCAAGCTCTACCATTCATATCATGTCACTTCTAAGTCAGCAAAAAGGTTATGTAGCAAGATAGAATGGGTTTGTACCTAAGGTTATCATGAAACGGTCATCAATTCATGCAAATTAATGCAAACGGATGTGACATCTAAACTATATGCCCGTTTAGACATAACACCTGAAGTCAGCATGAACGGGTCAAAATAATGGCCGAAACGATGCTCAAAATGGTCTCCTACATCATTAGATTAGTTCAAAACGGTATAAATTAGTCAGGAACAGTTGAAAACTATAGAAAGGGGGTAAAAAATTTCAAAAATTTTCTATAAAAAGTAAAAAATTCAAAAATTACATATCATTTGAAACTTTTTACCCACTTGAGCTCAAAACTTCAAACACGAATTCCGGGAGCTTCATCTAGCAAAATTCGACACCGCTTGTTCTAGGTAACTCCTCATGTCCTCCTCTTCCATTTTCATGTGAATTTTATCAATTTCCATGGTTAATGTTTTACTTTTAGTCCAATCTAGATTACTCTTCTTGGCTGATGTGGAAATCAAGGTTTTTTCCATGTATAGGGATAGCTATACGTAGAAAAACTGCCCAAACCCATGTACATACGCGTCTGTTTTGCAAACACTCGCGTATGCGGCCATGAACATGATTTTTTAAATGACCAAAAATTATTTTTAATGTGCTGGATGGTCCTAGAATGGAGGGAGAGGGAACATGGAGACGTAGAAGAGACTGTATGGGGTGATTTGATGGCTCAACAAGCTCTTCGTGCATGTGGGCTATACAAGTTTTGGGGTCTTGGTAGCCTAAGGGCCAGACCAAGACTGCTACAGATGCTAGTAGACTACTAGCATCCAAACTCAGAGTTTTTCCATATCGACAGGATGTCCCTCACTATAGAGGTGGAGGACATATATTTCATTATAGGATTGTCCCAACGAGGAGAGGTGGTGAACCTACTCTCTCGCAGGCCCAAAGGTGGCCTCACCATTGATGGGTATATTGCAGTATACTGTTTTCTGAACACGAAGAAGGTTGGGAGTCAGATCTTGACAAAATCCATCCAGGTACTAGGCCTAAAGGCGATACTACTGGAACTTGATAAGATAGCAGGGCTAGCATCACTCCACCAGGCCTCACGACCATTGATGTTCTATATAGTGGAGTACATGAAAGACCCACAGTCTATAATTGGGGTACTGCGCTGTTGAGTAACATGAAGCAGCAGCTCAGTAACTGCAAGATGGGCAGGGTACAAAACTTCAGTTTTAGCAGTATACTGAGCACGCTCTTCTTTGAGCATGTTCTTGGGCTAAGCCCTAGAGTTGACGTTCCTACTCACAGGGTTCGAGATCCGTCCCAACTACATTGGGTACATGCTATGCGCAGACTGGGTGGAGGTAGGGTGTCCAACCCCTACCCAGTTGATTTCTTTCCATGGTGGCAGCGACAGATTATTGCCATCATTAATTACCCTTATGTAGCAATAGCTTTTCGGGGAGATCTCGACATGCCCCTACCACCAGGATCAACACATGGTGATATTGGTAACGAATCCCAACCCTCTTTTTAAGTTTTTGAATTATTAATTTTTTTTGTGTTTTTTGATACATAGACTCAAAATACATGTTTTTGGTGTGATGACACATAGTGACACTCTGTCATATGTATGCATATGTTGGACCATGGAAGCTTGATGGCTTCCCTTGTGATAGACAAAGGGGAAGAGGATATGATATCATGGGTGTGGATGCAGAGCGGACGCTCCAAAGCATACACACAAACTTTGTACGACTGACACATAGAGTACACATGGCGCAAGTCAAGGACTTGCCTGAGGCCATGCGGCGTCAGGTGGTTGGGGTACCATGAGCATGGGTTCGATTATTTCGACGACTAGCTAGAGTTGTGGTGTGCTACCACGATCAGAACCCCCCTCCTCCCCCATAGGCCTAGAGACATGAGAGTGATTCATTTTTGTACTACCTTGTATTATACTTTGGTAGCTCGGAAGCCCCATTTTTGTATTGTGACACTTATGTATTATCACATCACATTTTGGATGTTTAATGAAATTTTTTTATGATGATCGATTTTATTTATTTACATGTGTGTAAAAATGTATGTTTTTGATGTGCTTATAGTCCATGAAACAAATTCCAATCTAACACATAGTTAGCATATGAGTCAGCAACTTGATTATAAATTCTTGAAACATGTATGTATGTTATGTTATGTTGCAAAAAGACTGTACAATAATATACAATAATCAGCTCTGGCTGAAGATCATGCATAGTATTTTTTAAGATAGAGCCCATTCCTAGGCTCCGCCAAGGCTGTCCCTTCATTATCTACCAGCTCATAGGCTCCCTTCTCTAACACACGTTTGACCATGTAAGGACCATGCCACATGGGATTAAATTACCTGCACTGAAGGGTTCTTTATCTTGAGCCCATAAAAGGACCAAATCTCCTTCACTAAACCTCCTTGGACGAACAAACTTATCATATTGGACCTTAATGCGACGCTTATTCACCTTTAGAGCCAGTAAAGCATCTTGGTGCTGCTCATCAAGCTGCTCTAAGTGGACCAAACATTCGTCCAATGCAGAAGTGTCTAGTAAAAGCTCTATAGCTAGTGTCAACGAAGGGATTTTGCATCCAATCGACAAGACAAGCTCCACTCCATGTACGAGCTGATATGGAGAAAAACTGGTGGCATTCTTAACCGCGGTCCTATATGCCCACAAAGCAGGATATAACATGATATGCCAATTTGTTTTTCTTTGTGCAATGGTTCATTGGAGAATGGATTTAAGTGATTTGTTCACTGCTTCAACCTGTCCATTTGCCTGAGGGTAATAAGAAGAGGAGTGCTCCTGCTTATACCCTAACTTCAAGGCCAACTCTTCCATCGTTTGATTCTGAAAGTGCTTACCATGGTCAGTGACAAGCTCTTTTGGAATACCGAACCGAGTAATAATTTGGTTGAATACAAAATGCGCGGTCGTCTCACCATCGGATTTAATCGTGGGCATAGCCTCAGCCCATTTCGTGAAATAATCAACGTCCCCTATAATATGATGATGCCCATGAAGTCAAGCCCCCACTTGGTGAAGGGATTGACGGTGATAATTGGATGTAATGGGGTAGGATGTGAATGCATATTGTGTGCAAACACCTAGAAAGGGTGACACTTCTTGACTGCATTAACACAATCTTTAAGGATTGCCGGCCAAAATATCCTGTTCTCAATAATTTTTGGGCTGTAGAAACCCCAAATAAATGACCACCACACGCCCCTCTGTGGAAATCATTCAGCACAACCTCAGCCTCATCATGGGTTAAACAAGGACGTAAAATAGAATCTACCCCACGGTGGTACAAAGTGTTATCCACTATAAGGTAGTTCTTAGATACGTGATGTAATTGTCGTCACTCATCCTGTGAGAGGTGAGTAGGGACCTTCAATGTTTGTAAATATACGATAATATCCCCATACCATGGATCCAAAGTTGAGATAAGGAAGATATGCTCATTGACAAACATATTCTCATAAACTTCCTCCTCCTCCTCACTTGGGAAATCAGAAATGAGCTCCACACAAATTAATGATTTGTTAAATTTTTCCAAAACAAATAGGAGATCGAATTCTTGTAAAATAACAATCCATTTATTATACTTTCCCCCGATCATCCTTCTAGTGAGGATGAATTAAAATGGATTGACATGAGCTACTACCAAGGTCTGGCGAAGGAGAATGTAGTGTCTCAATATCTGAACCGCATGAATGGTAGCTAAGGCAAGTTTCTCCTCATGGGAATAATGGATTTCTGCATCTATAAGGTTCCAGCTCAAATAGTATATGACATGCTCATGGAGCTCCTCATCCTCCTAAACCAAAACCATACCAATTTTCTTTATGGACGTGGCCACATAAATAAAAAAGTCACGGCTATAGTCTGGTGGACTAAGCACGGGGGCCGATGCTAAGGCTCACTTAAGAGCATCAAAGGACTCATGGGCTCACTCATCCTAGCAAAAGGTAGTGTCCTTCTTCAAAATATGCATAAAGCCTTTAGTCAAATTGGCAAAGTTAACCATGAATCTCCATAAGAAGTTTTCCATGCATTGCAAACATTGAAGATGTCTAATATTTCTCGGGGGAGACAATTGAAGTATTGCCTCAACCTTTAAGGGATCGACTCTTATACCCTCCTTGGAAACAATGAATCTTAGCAAGCGACTTGACTTCATGAAAAAGATGCACTTATGAGGATTTAACCTAACCTGGTAGTGGCGGCACCTTTTGAATACTA
>LPNX010712515.1:169205-197479 GCA_001517045.1 Pseudotsuga menziesii | reverse complement strand
CAAGCACAACAATCAAACACAAGAGACAATGAACACAGTGTTTATCCTTGGGGAAACCATAAATGGAGAAAACCCCGCAACTTCCTCAGAGATAGAATCAGCACCAAAACAGTAAAAGCCCCAAAACAATAAGTGATCTCCCGACAGCAGTAATCTTCTTCTTATCTAGCCCCAGTTTCTTCTCCTTCTTCAACTATGCGCTACACTTGAGTGTGGATGAGTTGTGTGATAAATAGAGACTCTAGTTCTCTATTTATACTAATCCCAACATGACTAAAACCCTACAAGGGCCGACCTCTACTAGGAGAGTCTAATAACCCTAGTGCCCCAGAACTGCAAGGACTTTAACCCTTAGACAATCAGAGGGTTACTCACTATGACTTGACATGACTTGTTTACATTATTGATTATCCTGATTGGAACATCGATGCATGACAACATGACTCAATTACATTATAGATACATCCCTGATAAACATCGGGTTACAATACATAAGATACATAGAAGAATACACTATGAAGTTACAAATACATCAACAGACTGAACCTGGTTCTAGGGACAAAGAGAGGGGAAAAGACAACATGTGGCTAGGGCCCCTATCTGTCTCTAGGGAATTTCGGTCAGGGTCCAGACAATGCTTGGTCATAAGGACCAAGCAAATCCTACAGGATGACACAAAGAAATCTTATTCTGGGAACAGGAAGACTCTTGGTCTAGGACCAAGCAGGTTTTGTAGGTGTGTACCTGGTCAACAAACCAAGTGGATCTTGGTTAGTTAAACAAGATGACGATGTGTGATTCCCTCCTCTCCCAGGTTTTTGAGATGGTTGAGCTAAGTGGCCTCCTCAAGGGATTGGCCAACCCTTGTTGTTAATTTTTCTACTTTAATTCAAATTAATTAGAATCTTTATCTGAAATAATAAAAAGCATAGAAATATACACATGATGCACAAGACACAAAGATTTTTTTCGAGGAAACCATAAAAGAGAAAACCTCACAAACTTCCTTAGAATAATTTCGTCACTAACACAATATCACAAGATGGAAAAACCCAAGAATAATAAGTCTTCTGCAGCTCTCTCTTTCTCCTCTAGCGAACTTGTCCTCTCTCTCCTAATGCGCACATGATAGTGAATGAGTGTGTCTAAAAGAGGGAGGGTACCTCCCTATTTATACACATCATGTGATTGACCTAGAAACCTAACTGGGTCGGCCTGTTAATCTTGTAGGGCGGACTTCACCTAGGGAGACTCAAAAAATACATTTTATTATATTAACCCGGGGACTACTGCCCTAACTTACAACGAAGGTTTTACCTTAATGACCATACACAATAATGACATCCCGAACAGAGGGAAAACATCTCTAACGGGGGTACAACAATATACAATGATAATATACAATAGAACATATTTCAAAGTTACAATTACAACAACACTCCCTCTTAACTCGAAAGATATTATATTTCCACTGTTATCAACTCTTATGGTCAAGTCATCATTGTCGGCATTACTGTTGTAGTCCTCATCTTGTTAATAATTGATTAGTGACATCAATTGGATCTATCTGTCATAAGAAGTTTCTACAGAGACAACCCTGTTTCAAGCTTTATGTAATCCTATCCCTCATCTAGGTCTTCATCATATCCATGAGAACGTCGTCACGTAGGTACAACCCAAGACCATTCATTTCATTGTCATTGCAATCACTTGTGTCTCCTACCGTCATCTCGTCATAACTAGATCATCTCATCATCACACACGGAGAGTAGCCCAAAAGCACACCACATGTCCAACAGACAACCTATGTTCTATTAGCATAAGAGCATGCCAGGACTCATTACGTCCCAAGGATAACCTGCATCTACCACTATGAAAGAATCACCCAGGAGCACATCAAGTGCATTACGTCTATCCACAGTCATCATGCGTTCTACCAACATAGGAGCACGTCTGGACTCATTACATCTCAAGGAGAACCTGCATCTACCACTATACGAGAATATCCTATGCGCACACCAAGTGTCTTGTAACCAGTGGACATCTCATCATATCCAGCATGGGATCACACCAGGACTGATTACGTCCAGGGACAACCTACGTCTACCACCATGTGAGAACCATATCTAGCATGGGAGCACATCGAGACTGATTATGTCCAAGGACAACCTGCATCTACCACCATGTGAGAACCATCTCCAGGATGTGATCATGCCAAGACTAATTACATCCAGGGATAACTTGCGTCTACCACCATACGAGAACCATCTCCAGCATGGGAGCGCGCCAGGAATGATTACATCCAGGGACAACCTGCATCTCCTACCATGCAAAATATCGCTCTAGTGCATCCATGTCTTCTAGTCTATTATCATCTCTAGCATGGGAGCATGCCAGGATGATTATGTCCAGGGACAACCTATGTCTACCACCATGCTAGAGCTTGTCATTTCCTCTTTCTAAGGACCTTGATCTAGATGACACCAAGTCTCTCTCTAAAGTATTTGAACTTCACTCTGGATAACGACGTGGTCAATACATTGGCTAATTGCTCATCCGTCGCCACATACTAGAGCTTCATTGCTCCTCTCTACACCATATCCTAGACATACTGATACTTGATCTCAATGTGCTTCGACTTGTCATGGAATACAGGGTTCTTCGACAAAATCATGCAGCTCTGGTTGTCGCAAAATATGCAATTCGCCTCTAACTCAAGATCAAAAAAATCAAACAGTAGCTTCTGAAGCCATACTTCCTCACAACTGGCCGAATAGGCTACAACATACTCTACTTCGGTTGTACTCAACGCCACACATGACTGCTTCCTGCTAAACCAGGAAATCATGCCATATCCCAAACTGAAGAAACATCCCAAAGTGCTCTTACTATCAGTGGTGTTTCTTGCCCAATCTGAACCAACATAACCATGCAGGTTAATTCTCTAATTCGCTTCATACTTGATCCCATACTCAATTGTACCCTTCAGGTACCTCAATACATGCTTTGCAAGAATCATGTGAACATGTCTCAGATCCGTCAAGAACTGGCTCAGGGTGTTCACAGCAAAGCATATGTATGGCCTCATGTTCGTCGGGTACATCAACGAACCAATCATCTGCCAAAATGTCGTGGCATAAACTGAATCTGATGAAGCATCACACAGTTTCTTCAAGTTCAATCCTATAGGTGTGGCCATCACCTTGCATTCCATCATTCTGAATCTCTTCAAAATATCCACAGTATATTTTCCTTGAGCAAGGAATATCCCATCCGCACTCTGCCACACCTCCATGCCTAAGAAGTAATGCATCATCCCTAGGTATTTCATCTCAAACTCAGCGACAAGCCTCGTCTTTACATATGCAATGAGTTCATCTTTACCTGTATGAAACATGCCATCAACATATAACAAGAGTATCACCGATCTTCTTCCTTCAACCTTGTAGTAAATGTTGGAATCTACTTTACTCTTGGTAAATCCTAAGCTCATTAGGAAGTTGTCCATCCTGTCATACCATGTCAAGATTCTCGAGTTATGAGATATTATGTAGTCACTCCCTCTGAAGAAAAGCACCATCCTTCCACTGCATTTTGTCATTTATGTATCAGAACATTATGTACTAGAGTGACATGTAGCCTCCTATGCTACTGATCTTCTATGTATCCATCCATGTCATCTCTCAAGGATACTGGATACCAAGATCCTCTATCTTTAACTTTGTTGAAAGTTCCTCTTGCACCCATCTATGAGATTCTCGTCCTCTATAGGCTTCTATCTTCAACCTTGTAACAAAGGTTGACATCTCCATCACTCTAGGTTATCTTCAAGCTCCTTATGTAATTATATGTGTTATCCCATGGGTTCCTTCTGAGTCCGTACAAATCCTTCTGTGCACATGTGGTTCTTTATTTGATATGCACTTATACTTCACTAGAGAAGTGTGTCTGGTCAATTGAGTACGTCATGCCATAATCTACTCCCTGCTTCTGAGGGAAACCACGAACCTTGCTTTGTATTTCTCGATGATATCTGTTACCAACTATTTTGTACAATAGTTTAACTTCCTATTGAGCCGCCAATTGTCGAGCATGATGAATGCTCATCTCCAGAGTTTAGAAGTTCAGTGTGTTCCAGAGTTAGCCAGTTTTTGGCTGAACTTTTTATTTTTTGTAAAATACATGTTCATACACCCTTGGGGAAATTGTAAAAAATGTCCTAGCATTTAATTTTTTATAAAAGGCTCGATTTCTGGGACTTGAGCATCAAGCCGAATAGCCCAGAGTGTTTTTCCCTTAGTTATTATTGGTTGTTGAACAAACGGCCAATAATTTCTGAGTTTTTCACTCGCACCTCCAAAGTTGGGGTAGTTGTCTTGGTGTTTCGGCCTTAGGAGGTTATTAGAGCCTTTGTGTCAATGTTTTTCATCATGCTAGGAATTTCAATTGAGTCGTATGAACATGTACTAGTTCCCCCTAGAGTTTCGTTTGATTCCGAGAAAAAATAAATTTTCCCGTTTTTTAAGCCATTTTTAATGGTTTATTTGGAAAAATTCAAAATGTAAAAAATGAATGATTCGGAGTCCGTTTTCAACATGGTTGGGCTCATTTTCAAGCCTGAAGCAACATCTTTACCCCAAAGGCCACTTTCACCATCAGTCGGGGAGCCAGAGCACCCTGTGAGGCGGTATTTGGCTAAAAATGCATCAAGATGACATTTTAATGCTAAAAATGGGCATTTTGGCACTTGGTCAAAATAGTTAAAGAGTCAAAAAGTCAAACATTGTATTAGTTCAAGGTGACATGGCATGTGGGCCATAGGTCTTATGACCCCCTTCAAGTGATATGACTTAAACTATGGTTTAAAGGAATAGTCACGTTTTAATTTCATGAAAAGGGAAATCATAAGCATGGTAAACGAGGCTCACGCTAGCATGGAGTATGAAGTATGCATGCGTTTGGAATGGGGGGACCCTCCCCACTTGAGAATGATATTTTAAAAAAAGAAAAAACCATGTCGTACCTTAATGTAAACACATCCCTCGAGCACTAAAGTATTAAATCATGGTATTGTATCCATCACCATACCACGTGCTAGTGTGGGTGTGAAGTGGGATGTGTGGACCCCTTACATTTTAAAATAAGTAATAAGGTTAAGCCATGTTGTATCACGTGCTAATTCCATGCATTTGAGTTAGTAAAAGAAGAGGTGACGTCAACCCAAGATTAGAGCTCGCGTTATTGGAGAAGATGGAGAAGATCACGCATGGTGTATCGGGTGGAGATAGAGCTCACGTTAGCATTAGATTGGATTTCACACTTGTTTGGTGGGCGATCTCCTTGATTTACGGCCACCACATGGCTTGGCTCTCCTCCGATCATTAGTTTGTTGTCACTTCAACTCAGTCGTAACTCCCACAATGGACTTATGCATGAGATCAAGGAGACGTCGAATTGTTTTTGGTGGGGGTTTGATTGAGTGTGTTGGCATTTTAACTCAATTCCTCCTCTAGTTCCTCTTCACTTCAGCTCTGGTTCAACTCAGTTCAAGCTCACTTAACTAAGCCTAGTCTCTGGTTCATTAAAATCCCCCTAGGGTTTGGTATTTTGTATAAGTAGAGGCTCTTGGAGCTCTATTTGGATGGAGAGTTTTGGCATAGAAACTCTGGTGGAATTTGTAAGCTTCTTTTTGTTAGTAAAATATTGAGACTTTGGAGGTCATTTGATGGGCTTTTGGCATTGCGTCTTCATCCTATGTGAAGTAATATCTCTTTCACCCTACCCTTGTATTAAAATTTGATTATTATGTTTATTGAAGACTAACAATCTAGTGCTTAGGCTTCTAATCAATTTGCATTGAGTGTTTGTGTCTTCAGGGATTGCATCTAGTAGGAGCTCTCGACATCTAATACATTCACCATACAAATGTTGCATTATTAATATATTTTGTTTGCAGGGTTGCAAGCGGTTCCGGATCTTTCTTTCCTTCTCCAACAAGCTTCTAAAAAAATCTTTTCGGTTACTTGTTACTAGTCCTGCCCATCTCTAAGCTGTGGAAGATGCAAGTCATACCTTTCTCCAAGCCTAGATCCCCGTTCTCTCCTCTTTCTTCTCATTTTTCTCTTTTGTCTTCCTCGCCTCTCATCTTACCTTTCTTTCTTCCTTCTTCCTCTTGTCCCTCCTTCTTCCTTTTGTTTTTCTCAGCTTTCTCTTCCTTTCCTTCTCTTCATTTTCTATTTGCTTCATTGCCCTCCCCTCCTCTCATCCATCTTCTCTTTTCTGCTTCCTTTTTGTTTGCTCCCCCTTCTTTTGGTTAGTTTAGAGCTTGCATTTTTTCTTTGTTAGTTTAGTTTGCTAGTATTGTTAGTGTACCTTTGCATTAGATCTCATTTCTATAGTTTTATATCCATAAAGTTTGTAGATCTTAATCTTAGATTAGTTTCAAGTTTGATTTATTTTGCTAATGACTAATGGGTGCATGAGTTGTTTGGATTTTTTTGTTGTTGTAGGTATTGAGAGGAGAATAAAGTGCAAAGGTGAAGCAAGGAGAGACTTGAACCTAAAACACTTGGAGATTACCCAAAGAAGAGAAACACATCAAGAAACCATAAGGAAGATCCAAAACCCAATGAAGATGGTGCTAAACAAGAAGATCTAAAGCATCTCACTCTCCTTTTTGTAAAAGAAATCACAAGACTTCTTGTTCCAAGTTTTTGCTTACTTTCAGTTCCCAAAAGGTTGAAAATCCTCAATATTGTATTTGATTAATACAAATGATAAGTGGGATAAGGCCTCCCACACTTTGTGTTTTCCTTCCCCCATTTGGGGAAGAGCCTTGGGTTGTCCTTTTGTTTGGTTATTAGCATGCTTAGAGTAGTTTCATTTTATGCTTAGAACACTAGTTGCTAGTTCAGTTTATTTTTGCTAAATTAGTTTCTTTCAAGTCATTGTTTTTTTAATCTTCTTTGAGCTATCACTTGGTTTCCACATTTACAATCCGCTTGTCTCTTAAAAAGAAACCAAAGTCTCTTGAACTTGCCATAATCCAAGTCAAGAGCACTCTCTGTCGGAAAGTATAGTTACATTGCATTTTCCTTGCATTAGGCATATAGATTAGCCAAAGTCTCTTGAACTTCTGTCATAAGACAAAGTCAAGAGCACTCTTTGTCGGAGAGGTTCATCTGTGTGCTCATAATTAATAAAATATTTCCAACACACATTCTCTATAAAATTTACTTCGTTGCTTTCCATCACTTAGTATGCTCTATCAACCTTAAAAAGTTGGATTCATACCCAGAACGATGATTGGAAATTGTTAATCTTACAAGTGATAACCATAATAAAATCTTCACCCCATAAACCAACGAACCGACGTTGTTTCGAGAGATACTCAGGTAGTGGGAAAATTCCTACTGGTAGTGCCGAAAATCACCGTTGTCATAGAGCTCTAGCTTGCTAGTTAAATCCTCCGAACACCTAGCCTAGAATACTGGATGATCCGTCAGGTCACCAAGGGGAGCCACTGAAGGTATACTTTTCTAGTTGGACTCATACCTTGCTTTTTTTTGCCTTAATAATCAAGATCACTAAAAATTTATAAAATTTACAAATAGCACTTGCAAAATGATCCCACAAACACACTGAACGCTTGTATCTTTGCATCCCAAGCACTACAATCTTGACTCCGTTACCCATCGGATAAGGCACTAGTCTTGTGCTCATTTCATTTATATATCTGAAGTGCATATTTTATTTCATTATGGATGCCTTTGCTTAAATCAATCAGTTGTGTTGTCCTTAAATTATTGCAAGTATACCTTTGTGATATTTAAATTTTAGATTTGTGATCTTTTCACCATAATAAACCCCTAAACAACACCCATCCACATCACCATACACCAAAAACACTTAAAATACATTGATCCATAGAAACTCTTTGTTAGGGACTGCTCCCATTGGCTTCATTAGGAGTTAGCCTAAACGGATGAGCTAGGAGTAGGTGACAGTACCTGGCTCTGTGCTTGCCCCCAAGGCCACACCTCTCCCACTTTCATAAGTGGGAGAAAGCTTTTGAATATTTCTGCTGCTGGTGTGCATTCGGCGGACAACATCTTTTGGCGTCATTGCCGGGGACAAATCTTTTTGTTCTTGGATGACCTTAGTATTTTCTAGTTTTTAACCTTTTTGATAGATTTTTTAGTTTAATCAACTCTCTGATATTAGATTTGAAATCCATCTAGCGACTCCACTGTCTTTAAATTTACCAAGGTATTCAACAAGAAGAAACTCTCAAGGTTTATTTAGTTTCATCCCTGAACCTAAAAAGGTTTATAGGAGGAGATTAAATAAACTTGCTTCTCGTAGGATCCTTGAAGATCTTGGATCTCAATCTTTGTCAGACATCCATAGTTTGTTTTTAGAAAATAATTTTGAAGAAAACAATAACACTTGTATTTCCGACATAATGGGTGAGTACTTTACTCAACTCAATTTTTCTCAGATAGCAGGTCAACCCCATCGTCTTCCAGACAAAGCTGTTAAGAAACTCCCAATGTATACTGGCACTGATGCCACAACTTCCGCCATGCATTTCATAAATTTATCCAGATGCATCAATGCCTATGTCAGTGATCCTGCAAACCAGCACGATGATATATATATGAAATTATTTGCTCTTTCCTTGGATGGAAAAGCGGGTGATTGGTACAACAATTTACCAGACAACGCTTTTGCTACACTGACTTCCTTCAAAACCGCTTTCATCAACAAGTTTGGTGAGAAGAAGGAACCTCGACATCAACTTGCCTCTCTTACCAACATCAAGAAGAAGGATACTGAAACAATGGATGAGTTTAACACTAGATTCACTGAGTTATCAAAAGTTATTCCTACTGCTTATGCACCACCTGCACCTTCCATCCCGGTTTACTACATTGAGGCACTTAGTGGCAAGATGCAATATCAGATAAGAGACAAGGAACCCACTACTTTGCTTCAAGCTCAAGAGATGGCTATTAAAATTGACTTAAACATGAAATCATCAGGCGAGTCCAACCTCCATGGTTACTCAAGATCTTCAACACCTTTGAAGATTAATGAATCTAAAGATAAAGATCCTTTATCAATTATGAAGGATGCTTATGAAAAACAGATGATGGAAATAAAGAACGAAATGAAAAAGGAAATGAAGAGAAACATGGAAGAAGTTGAACAGAAACACTTAGCACAATTAAATGAAATACAGAATAGGGTGATAACTATGTAAAGAACGCAAACACAACCTGCTTCAAGAACTTTTCCGACAAAACCAACTTGGCGAAAAAATCCTCCCAACCATGAACATAGGCCTCCTCATCAATTAGAGGCTACTAACATGGTTGAGAATTACAAACCATTTTGTAGGGCATACAGGGACTTCCACGAAGAATTTGGTTGCCACTATGCATGCTATGTTCAAGAGCATGGTCATCCTGAAGGTTGTGGTCCTAGTACATCAACAAGCGAGCCGGATTTCATCAACGACGTAGGTGACATCTATAGCATCTCCAGGAAAAATTGGTCACAAGCCAACCAGTATGAGAAGAAGGTTCACAACTTGACCCAGTATTATGGTGAGATTCCTTCTGACGAACAAATCAACAACATCCAAAATTTTGAAGGGTTGACTTGCCAAAGAAAAGCAAGAGATGGACCTTCTTCCCATAATGCAGCCAAGGTAACAGCTCCTAATATTCCTAAAGAAGTGAATGATATTAAAGAAAATGTTGCCTTGAGTTTTGACTTGGGCAATTGGTTAGCCAATACAAAAGTTCTTGTTCCTGTCCTAGAACTATGCAAAATACCTGGTCAAAGGGAGAAACTTTTGAAAATCTTAGATCTTCCAAATGATGCTAATCTTCAAAATGAACCAAGCCCTCTAAGTATTGTAAAGCCCCCTACCCCTAAGAAGGTCACTTTCTCTGATATCGTGGAACGAACCTCAAACAATGTTTTTGTCAATCCTCCTATAGTTCTACATACTAGGGACCCAAGAAAAGAAGATCATCCCCCTTTCTATGTATCATTGATGATAGGTGATCTTCTTCTACACAATTGTATGTTAGACTCGGGATCTAGTTCCAACATCATGACTAAAAAGATCATGCAACAACTTAACTTAAAAACTACAAGACCATACCAAAATGTATGCGCCATGGATTCTAGACCAATTAAAGTTGAAGGAATGATTGAAAATCAATTGGTTAGGTTGGCTAAGTATCCGGACATCCAGATTACCATGGACATCCTTGTTATCGATGTACCAGATAAGTGGGGAATGTTGCTTTCTAGGAAGTGGGGTGCCACTTTAGGAGGGTCAATCCAAATCGATTGGACCTATGCCACTATGCCAACATCTGAGTTTTCACTTGTTAAATTGTATTCCGAAAAAAGAAAAAAGATACCATGTTGAAAACCCTCAAAGACCATTGAACGAGTATGTTTACAACACTGATGAGCATGGAACCTATCAAATCAAATCCACCTTTTTGGATCCTATCCATGAAGAAATAAAGGATGAAAAAGTTGATGAGTTGTGGAGAATGAACTTTGATGGTGTGTATTCTAGAGCTGGGAAAGGGGTTGGGATTGTCATAACCTCACCCAAAGGAAAGGTTTTTAACTTTGCTTTCAGATTGGAATTTGAAACAACCAACAATGTGGCAGAATATGAGGCACTTCTACTAGGCATCAAGATTGCCAAGGACATGGGAATCAAATTGCTTAGTATTAAGGGGGATTCTGACCTAATTGTCCAACAAGTTAAGGGTCAGTTTGCATATAAATGTCAAAGGTTAAATAAATATAGGAATGCAATCTGGGACAATGGAATTTTTTGATACCCTTAACATAGAAGCAATCCCTAGAGATCAAAATAGTGTCGCCGACAGACTAGCAGTTTCAGCTTCGACACTTCAACCATTAGATGAGATGTTAGAGGGGGATTGTCCTTTGGAAATCAACTTTAGACCTTCAATTCCTGATAATATTGAACATTGGCAGGATTTCCAAGATGATGAACAAATACTGAAATTTATTAATCATATTGATGAATTTTCCAATTATAAAGCCAATGAACATGAGGAAGGTAAAGAATATCGAGACGAGGGTGACCGGTTCAATCCTGTGACACGTGGTTTTGTCGCCTTAGAGAACATCTTTGACAGACATGACAAAAGAAAGAGTAGTGTTGAACAAATGAAGCCGGGTGAGTACATAGAAATCAACATTGGAACGAAAACAAAACCAAGAATAATAAAAATTGGAAAACGTACTTCTGAAAAAAGAAAGGAACAGCCTTATAAACTTCGTAAAAGAATATAGGGATGTTTTTTCCTTCATTTATGATGAACTCAAAGCATATAGGGAAGATGTCTTTCAACACCATTCCCTTGAAACCAGAATGTCAAAAAGGCAAGCCTTTCAGACAAAAACTTAGGCAAATGAACCCTAAGTTAGCACCCATGGTAAAGAAGGAGCCAGAGAAGATGTTAGCAGCTGGAATAATAGCTCCTACAAGACACTCAACATGGTGCTCTAACTTGGTGGTAGTTCGAAAAAAGAACAGGAGTTTAAGGATATGTATAGATTTCAGAAATCTAAACATAGCATATCAGAAGGACAATTACCCCCTCCCCAACTTGGAGACCCTCCTCCAATGGGTCACTAGATCGAGCATGATGTCAATGCTAGATGGTTTTTTTGGTTATAATCAAGTTGTCATTCAAGAAGAGGATAGACACAAAACCACTTTCACAACTCCTTGGAGCACATTTGAATATCTGATAATGCCTTTTGGTCTCTTAAATGCTGGAGCTACCTTCCAAAGGGCCATGGATTATGCCTTCAAGGAGTTGATTGGCAAAATCATTGAAATCTACCAATATGATCTCACTGTATTTTTGAAAGAAAGATCCGGCCATGTTGGTCATCTCAGGTAGATATTTGAGCGATGTAGGAAATATGGCATTTCCTTGAATCCGACTAAGTCAGTACTAGGTATTGAAGAACGAAAGCTTTTGGGTCACATCATCAACAAAGACGAGGTCAAAATTAATCCTGAAAAAATAGAGACCATAAAAATATTCCTCCTCAAAGAAATTTTAAGGGTCTCCAATCATTTAATAGTCACATTAACTTCATAAGGAGATTCATTCCTAACCTAGCTGAACTCATGAAACCTATGCAGGCTCTCCTAAAGAAAAATGCTAAATTCATGTGGACAAATGAAGGAAGGAATGCTTTTGACACTATTAAAGATGCCAAAACTAGGTCTCATGTCTTAGTTAGCATGGATTACACAAAAGATTTCATGATCTTTTCTTTTGCTTCAGAAGACATTATTGTTGGTGTGTTTCTTCAGAAGAACTTCTAAGGGTTTGAGCAACCTATAGCTTTCATGAGTAGAGCCTTACAAAACTCTAAATTGAAATATACCATCATGGAAAAGCAAGCTTATGCCTTGGTCAAGTCTTTAAAGCATTTCAGAACTTATATTGGATACTCTAAAGTCATTGGATATGTTCCCCATGCTGCAGTAAAAGACATCCTGTCTCAACAGGATTGTTTAGGAATAAGGGGCACATGGGTGTCCAAAATCCAAGAGTATAACCTTGCAATAAAGCCTACCAAGTTAATCAAAGGACAGGGTCTTGCTAAAATGCTCACTCAAAAGAATGAAGAAGTCATTGAAATGATTGCCGAAAACAATATTCCTCAACCGACCATGACCCCTGCAGTTCAAGAGTTTGACAACCATTGGTATTCCGACATCATTTTCTTCTTGCTCCATTTCACTTGCCCTGATCACCTCAAAGGTCACAAACGAAGGGATTTAAGATTGAAAACCACCAGGTATTACCTTACCCAAGAGGGTCTGGGTTGGAGGAACCTAGATGGCATCATACTTAGGTGTGTTAATGAACAAGATTCCAAGAAAATCTTGACTGAGTTCCACTCAAGATTTTGTGGAGGCCATTATGCAGCAAATACAAATGCCCACAAAATCCTGAGAGCTAGTTACTATTGGCCCACGATATTTGCAGATGTTCATAACTATGTCAAGTGTTGCCAAGAATGCCATCTATTCACTGGGAAGCAGAAGTTGGCTGCACTCCCCCTCACACCTGTTGTGGTCCTTGCCCCCTTTCAGAAACGGGGGCTTGATTTTATCGTAAAATTTAAGGATAACTCTAACAATGGCTTTTGCTGGATTCTTACGGCAATCGATTATTTCACTGAGTGGGTAGAAGCCATACCTACTCAGAATGCCACTGAGAATGTTGTTATGGATTTCATTGAAGAAAGAGTTATCACTAGATTAGGAATCCCCTTAAAAATAACAACTGATAATGCCCCAACCTTCAGTTCAAGAAAAGTCAATGACTTTTGTTTTAAGTACGGCATTATCCTATCCCACTCATCAGATTATTACCCACAGGGCAATCGACTTGCTGAGTCCACTAATAAGAACCTAATGACCATTCTCAAGAAAACTGTGGGGGATAACAAGAAAGATTGGGATAGAAAAATGAAGCATGTTGTATGGGAAGATAGGATTACTAAGAAGAACTCAACTATAAAATCACCTTTGAGTTAGTATATGGACTCACAGCCACCCTTCCGGTCAGCATGCAGATTCCAATCTTCAAACTTTTGAGTGAGTATGGCACGGACAGATTGAAAATGGAATAGAGGATCCATCAGATCATAGAGAAGGATGAAGCTAGAAGAGCTGCCCTTGATCAATCACTCAGACATCAAGAGAGTATGAAGGGTGCCTTTGATAAGTCAGCTAAGCCGAGATCCTTCCAAGTGGGAGATACTGTTTTCTTTATGGGATAAGAGAAGGGAGAAGCCTGGGAAGCATGGGAAGTTCGACAGCCTTTGGAAAGGCCCATTTATCATTCGTGCTATTGCTGGCAACAATTTTTTTCTGCGTAACACCATGGATGGAGAGACATTAAGTCTGTCCATGAATAGGCAACACCTGAAGCCTTTTTATCGAAACAACCTCCAAGATGACCAAATGGCATTCCCAGGGCTTCTCTAAACCCATCCTTGTTGTACTTTATGTACTTTATTTCTGTACCATATTTGATGTATCATATCCATGTAGAGTATGTTGTATCATAGCTTTTGTATATTAGCATTTTATCATATTTCATTTATATGCTAAAAAAGAAAAGATTTTATTTCATACACTTTGATTTGAAAAAAGCAAAAAATATTTTTTGGTACTTCATCATGGCATATTTTTTATTATGAACATGTGGCCTTACACACTTTTGTTTACGTGTAGGTACCAGAGATGCTTGGATTCTCGGGCACTCTCTTTAATCAATAAATCAAGCAAGTACCCGCCCCATAGTTGGAGCCAGATGTTACCAACTATTTTGTACAATAGTTGAATGTCCTATTGAGCCGCCAGTTATCGAGCATGATGAATGCCCATCTCCAGAGTTCAGAAGTTCAGTGTGTTCCAGAGTTAGCCAATTTTTGGCTGAACTTTTTATTTTTTGTAAAAGGCTCGGCTTCCGGGACTTAAGCATCAAGCCGACAAGCCCAGAGTGTTTTTTCCCTTGGTTATTATTGGTTGTTGAACAAACGACCAATAATTTCTGATTTTTTCACTCGCACCTCCAAAGTTTGGGAAGTTGTCTTGGTGTTTCGGCCTTAGGAGGTTATTAGAGCCTTTGTGTCAATGTCTTTCATCATGCTAGGCATTTCGATTGAGTCATATGAATATGTACTAGGTCCCCCTAGAGTTTCGTTTGATTCCGAGAAAAAATAATTTTTCTATTTTTTAAGCCATTTTTTAATAATTTAATTGGAAAATTTCAAAATGTAAAAAATGAATGATCCGGAGTCTGTTTTTAGCATGGTTGGACTCATTTTCAAGCCCGAAACAACGTCTTTACCCCAAGGGCCACTGTCACCATCAATCGGGCAGCTAGAGCACACCGTGAGGCAGTATTTGGCTAAAAATGCATCAAGATGGCATTATAATGCTAAAAATGGGCATTTTCACACTTGGTCAAAATAGTTAAAAAGTCAAAAAATCAAATATTTTATTAGTTCAAGGTGACATGGCATGTGGGCCATAGATCTTACAACCCCCTTCAAATGATATGAATTAAACTATGGTTTAAAGGAATAATCATGTTTTAATTTCATGAAAAGGTAAATCGTAAGCATGGTAAATGGGGCTCACGCTAGCATAGAGTATGAAGTATGCATGCATTTGGAATGGGGGTACCCTCCCCACTTGAGAATGATATTTTTAAAAAAGAAAAAACCATGCCGTACCTTAATGTAAACACATCCCTCGAGCAATAAAGTATTAAACCATGGTATTGTATCCATCACCATACCATGCGCTAGTGTGGGTATGAAGTGGGATGTGTGGACCCCTTACATTTTAAAATAAGTAATAAGGTTAAGCCATGGTGTATCACGTGCTAATTCCATGCATGCAAGTTAGTAAAATAAGAGGTGACGTCAACCCAAGATTAGAGCTCGCACTATTGGAGAAGATGGAGAAGATCACGCGTGGTGTATCGGGTGGAGATAGAGCTCACGTCAGCATTAGATTGGAGTTCACGCTTGTTTGGTGGGCGATCTCCTTGATTTATGGCCACCACATGGCTCCGCTCTCCTCCAATCATTAGTTTGTTGTCACTTCAACTTAGCCAATAACTCCCACAATGGACTCACGCATGAGATCAAGGAGACGCCGAAATATTTTTGGTGGGGTCTAATTAAGTGTGTTGGCGGTTTAACTCAGTTCCTCTCTAGTTCCTCTTCACTTCAGCTCTGGTTCAGCTCAGTTCAAGCTCACTTAACTAAGCATGGTCTCTAGTTCATTAAAATCCCCCTAGGGCTTGGTATTTTGTATAAGTACAGGGTCTTGGAGCTCTATTCGGATGGAGAGTTATGGCATAGAAATTCTGGTGGAATTTTTAAGCTTCTTTTTGTTAATAAAATATTGAGACTTTGGAGGTCATTTGATGGCCTTTTGGCATTGTGTCTTCATCCTATGTGAAATAATATCTCTTTCACCCTACCCTTGTATTACAATTTGATTATTATGTTTATTGAAGACTAACAATCTAGTACTTAGGCTTCTAATCAATTTTCATTGAGTGTCTGTGTCTTCAGGGATTGCATCTAGTAGGAACTCTTGGCATCTAATACCTTCACCATACAAATGTTCCATTATTAATATATTTTGTTTGCAGGGTTGCAAGCGGTTCCAAATCTTTCTTGCCTTCTCCAACAAGCTTCTAAAAAACTCTTTCCGGTTACTTGTTACTAGTCTTTCCCATCTCTAAGATGTGGAAGATCCAAGTCATACCTTTCTCCAAGCCTAGATCCCCTTTCTCTCCTCTTGCTTCTCGTTTTTCTCTTTTGTCTTCCTACTTGCCTCTCGTCTTACCTTTCTGTCTTCCTTCTTCCCCTCGTCCCTCCTTCTTGCTTTCGTTTTTCTCAGCTTTCTCTTCCTTGCCTTCTCTTCGTTTTCTCTTTGCTTCATTGTCCTCTCCTCCTCTCATCCATCTTCTCTTTTATGCTTCCTTTTTGTTTGTTCCCCCTTCTTTTGGTTAGTTTAGAGCTTGCATTTTTTCTTTGTTAGTATAGTTTGTTAGTATTGTTAGTGTAGCTTTGCATTAGATCTCATTTCTATAGTTTTAGATCCATAAATTTTGTAGATCTTAATCTTAGATTAGTTTCAAGTTTGATTTATTTTGCTAATGACTAATGGGTGCAATAGTTGTTTGGATTTTGTTTGTTGTAGGTATTGAGAGGAGAATTAAGTGCAAAGGTGAAGCAAAGAGAGATTTGAACCTAAAACACTTGGAGATTACCCAAAGAAGAAGAGAAACACATCAAGAAACCATAAAGAAGATCCAAAACCCAATGAAGATAGTGCTAAACAAGAAAATCTAAAGCTTCTCACTCTTCTTTTTATAAAAGAAGTCACAAGACTTCTTATTCCAAGTTTTTGCTTACTTTCAGTTCCCAAAAGGTTGAAAATCCTCAATATTGTACTTGATTAATAAAATGGCTAAGTGGGATAAGGCCTCCCACACTTTGTGTTTTCCTTCCCTCATTTGGGGAAGAGCCTTCGTTGTCCTTTTGTTTGGCTATTAGCATGCTTAGAGTAGTTTCAGTTTATGCTTAGAACACTAGTTACTAGTTCAGTTTATTTGTGCTAAATTAGCTTCTTTCAAGTCGTTTTTTTAATTTTTTTTAGCTATCACTTGGTTTCCACATTTACAATCTGCTTGTTTCTTAAAAAGAAACCAAAGTCTCTTGAACTTGCCATAACCCAAGTCAAGAGCACTCTCTATCGGAGAGCATAGTTACATTGCATTTTCCTTGCATTAAGCATATAGATTAGTCAAAGTCTATTGAACTTCTGTCATAAGACAAAGTCAAGAGCACTCTCTATCGGAGAAATTCATCTGTGTGCTCATAATTAATAAAATACTTCCAACACACATTCCCCATAAAATTTACTTCGTTGCTTTCCATCACTTTTGCTTCCCATCACTTAGTATGCTCTGTCGACCTTAAAATGTTGGATTCGTACCCAAAACGGTGATTGGAAATTGTTAATCTTACAAGTGATAACCATAATAAAATCTTCACCCCCATAAACCAACGAACCGAGGTTGTTTCTAGAGATACTCAGGTAGTGGGGAAATTCCTATTGGTGGCACGGGAAATCACCGTTGTCATAGAAATCTAGCTTGTTGGTTAAATCCTTCGGACACATAACCTAGAATACTGAACGGTTCGTCAGGTCACCAAGGGGAGCCACTAAAGGTATATTTTTCTGGTTGGACTCATACCTTGCTTTTTTTTTTGCCTTAATAATCAAGATCACTAAAAATTTATAAAATTTTCAAAGAACACTTGCAAAATGATCTCACAAACACACTGAACGCTTGTATCTTTGCATCCCAAGCACTACAATCTTGACTTCGTTACCCATTGGATAAGGCACTAGTCTTGTGCTCATTTCATTTATATATTTGAAGTGCATATTTTATTTCATTATGGATGCCTTTGGTTAAATCAATCAGTTGGGTTGTCCTTAACTTATTGCAAGTATACCTTTTTGCTATTTAAATTTTAGATCTGTGAACTTTTCACCATAATAAACTCCTAAACAACATCCATCTGCATCACCATACACCAAAAACACTTAAAATACATTGAGCCATAGAAACTCTTTGTTAGGGACTACCCCTCTTGGCTTCGTTAGGAGTTAGCCTAAACGGAGGAGCTAGGAGTAGGTGACAATACTTGGATTTGTGCTTGCCCCCAAGGCCACACCTCTCCCACTTTCATAAGTGAGGAGACAACTTTCAGAATATTTTTGCTGCTGGTGTGCATTCGGTGGACAGAAGTATCATCTGTTGCATGCTTGATATTGTAGATCCACATGGAAGACACTATGAGGTTCCCTTTAGGTATCAGACCCACATATTAACTATTCCAGCGTTGGAGGAGCGGTAAAAACTCAAAAATTATACATCGCTTATTCAACATTGCATAATTAACAAGGGAAAAAACACCTTGGAATAACAATTCAATGTCTAAGTCCTAGGAAAGCCTAGTCTGTTACAAAAATTTGACCATGCTAACACACTTTATTACAATGTCCCAAAGGGGTATGAACATGCATTTTATTAAAAAGGAAATGGGACCACAACCTTTCCTGATGTAACCACGGACTTCTGAGAACCGAGTAAGAACAACTAATTTGTTCTAAGCTTTGGTGGCTCACTGGAAATCCTCTAAGTGCAACTTAGATGATAACACAGCCATAGCAAGACCAAAAGGATATAACAAAAGGAAATCCAATGCAGAAGATGATATGGATTTTGAATTACCGAAGGAAGTCTATGAAGAAGCCATCCTAGCAATCAGGGATTGGAAAACAAAGGAGAAAGAAAAGTCGAAAAGAGAGCAAGGAAGCAGCAAGCCAAACAACAACAAAATCCCAGAAATTAATCGACCAATTGAAGCAGTCAGCCATGAACAAGCAATGCCTGAAGAAGATCAAAGGACTTTTTTGAGTGCCTGCTGAGCACTAATGAAGCTGAAAATAATAATTTTTTTATAAACTCAACCAAAATATAGATTAAAACACTAAAAATTAACAGAAAATAATGAATATATGTTATTGATGAAAAGAAAGAGAAAAATGACAGCATCCAAACACCTACAAATTAATTGCCTACAGGTTTGGACACCAGTTTGTTAACATGCAATCCCACTTGGATTTCCTGGCCGCAAGATGATAGGGTATGTGTACAATATGCCACGTTTGATGCGAAATTAGCCTTCACAATAGAAGAAGGGACTCGTCCTTTGGAGAGAATTATGTATATTGTCTCCCTTCATGTGAAATGCTGAGAGACCCTTGTTTTAAAAATATTAAAGTTCATGGTTTTGGAAAATTTTATACCTTACCTAAGCATGCATTGCGAAGGTGGCCAATTCTCCAATGAATCCATGGATCTTTATTTATAGTGCTTTCATTATCCCTACTATTTTTATGACTTGACTACGCATCATACAAGAAATAGAAACTAAAGATTATGAGAACTCTTATTAATGATGGAGTCATCGAATACAATGACATCAAGCCTATGTTATTGGGCTAGTAGGCAGTTGCATAACCTAACTGTCTTTTGTTAATGGCATCTATTAAACTAATGCCTGTCATAATTAAATATTAAGCCCACTTATGTAATGTGCCTTTACTACATTTCATTACAGTAGGCATATTGGAGTGTTATACTCCAACAACTACATAAGTCAGCTGTCTAATGCTAAATCTGCTTCCTGAATCCCCATTGTCTGTCTTGGCCAGATTTATAATATTTGTGCTTTTTGTTATTTTGTTATTTTTCCTTTTTCTTTGACACTGCAAACCCACCACAAAACCATACTCATGTTCATGGAAACAAAACTGCATTTCCATGACTTTCTCAGAATTCAGAAAATTACCATGTTGTCCTTTGGTGTTTTTGCTCACTTTAACGTTTTTTCTTCTTGAACATCACTTCCAGTGGTCAGTAACACTATTTGACATGAATGCAAACTACTTCTCTTCAGTGACAACATTGCCAAAATGAATCAATGACTAGGGGTCAGCTTCCATACTACTTCAAAACATTCTCCCATGTATAATACAGAGTTGGAAGACAGTAAAGATAATTGTTTACGAGGAAAAATGCTGCATTTATTAAGTGAACCAGCATACTGAAGAGTATCTGCCTAGTATAGAAAGCACAGTACTACTTACAGTAGAGAGGAACCAAATTATGGACATAACTGATGATTTATAACAAATACATTTAATGTGCGATATTCTTTCATTGCAACTTGAGACATCCATGTCACAACTCTGATTCTGTGCAAAATAAGATGTTAGGAATCCTACCCTGCTACTCCAAGAGTAACGAAATATATATTGTCTGACAATTTTCATTTCATGGCTGCAACTTAGGAATGAATCTGCAAAACTACTGATTATTGCTGCCTTTTTCCATTGATCATTGCTTATGGTAAACCAATGGTGCATAGTTTGGAACCCACATATGCTTTTCCACATGCTCCAAAGTGTCTTCCTGCAAATTATACCACAAGTCAGTGATTACTACAATTAGAAACTGGTCTTATATGCAGGGAAAACAATATTTTCTGAATCAAACTCCTGACATTCAACTAACTAGAATTGTCTTGCAATTTTTGTAGCAAAAACAGTCAAGCTCAAAGTTTTTGACACATTATATCATCTATGGAGAAAACCATATGGACACTAGCTCTGCTTAAATGTAGAGACTCCAAAAATGCAGTTGGTAGCCTTCCATGGGTTAGTGAATGTCACAACAAACACATTCACATAAATGCTAATAAACAAAAGAGAAAAATCAAGAAAGTTCCCAAGGAGAAATGGAGCAAATTGCTTTTGTGGCAGTCTGCCAAGTATCTTTTAAAATTTGTATAACAAATACTGCACATTTAGCTGGGTTTTTTTGGCACAATGCTTTACAAGCAATAGAAAAGGACATGTTTGTGCAGTAAAGGTGAAGCTTGCAGTTCCTGGATATGAATTCACTACCTTTGACATACGCCGAAGCTCTCTAGCATCTGTATCTCGGTAGCCCTCTACAAGATCCTCAGCCACAGCTTCCCCCACAACAGCTGCAGCTACCTCGATGGTAATCTCGCGAATCCTGCATCAATGGAGTTATGAATAGCACACACAATGGACTAAATCATAAGAAAATGGTTTTTAATGATCTCAAAATACAATTAATAATCTTCAATTAGAAATGGAAGTACCTGGATGTTGAGGGATATATAATCCCCCTCTGCACTTCTTCCTCTGTCATGCATTCAGCTAGGCTGTAATAGTAATATAAGAAGTCCATTAAGAAATTAGAGTTGACAAAATCAATATGAAGCAGTGTACATTGCTCAGGAATGTGGATATCCTTCACTAAACTAAGGCATGAAGATTTTGCATGATCCAATTCATAAGAATTGTGTTTAAAGACTAAAACAGGTAGATAGCATTCTGGCTAATTGCTCAAATACTATGGATGTTTTACCATTCTGCTGCAGCTTGAAGCATGCCATCTGAAATTAGCCGAGCACCAGAGAGAAGTGTACCCAAGCCAATCCTAAATCATCGGAGGAAAAAAGTGTTAATAAGAAAATTGAAATGTCTATATAGCTCCATGCAATGTAACTCTCCAGAGACCAGGTGAAAGGAGAAACAAACCCTGGGAAAAGGTACATATTGTTGCCTTGGTTGGAATGCCCAATTTGGCCATTTCCTGAAGAACAACAGCATAAACAATCAATGTTCCCAAAACAAGCCAATGAAATTGACTTTGAATGAAAGGAAATCTATTTTGAAGAATAGAAAATAAACATTTGGTGAGTGAGTATTATTGTATGGCTAAAAAGCACAAACCAAGATCCACGTCAGGAAATGGACTTCCACTTGCAAAAACTATATGGTGTCCCACAGTGTTGAAAGCTTGCTCGGATGTACATTCAGCTGCCATTCCAGAAGTAAGAAATTTACACATTTAAGGTCTACAACATAAATAGTCTGCACAATCTGTTACATAGAAACTAAATACAACTAACATTGACCATCAGACATTGCGGATAAACTAGAAAAGAAACTCACCGTTGTTAGTAGGATTTGACATTGCAAAAACTGCCGGCCTGGCACAAGTTGATTCTTTAAGGGCTTCCAAAACCTGTTGAATATTATGAAATGAAACTATGTTATTTCAAAACAAGAAGACAAAGTGCAGTTGAAAGAGAAATATGGATGTCAAATAGACAGCAAACAAAAAATTGAAAAGCTTTCACTTGGTACGCATTGATTTTTAAAATTTATACCCATAAATCATAACAAATGTTACAATAAATATCACACGAGATCCATTTCCGTTGCCAATGGCCAGAAGCAAATTATAATAAAACAATCGAATTTTAAGAAAAACAAAAACAATAGGAAAAAAAGGGCAGGCCATTTAGGGTTTTTATGGTCCATTACCGTTCTTCACACCTCAATTTGCATTTTCAACAGATCAGCAGACCAAAAGCATTTTATAGCCGACTAGATGGCAACTTGTAGCAGTGGAGAAATAGTTTTCACCCAAAAACGGCAGAGGATAGCAATGGGCAGCGATAAGGTTTTTAGTTGGCTTAGGAAAGTGATTTCCAGCTGAAACTCTCTTCATAGTTGTGTTTTTGAGCTATGTCCTTTCCCTAGAGACTGGTATTCCACTTCATTTCCTCCTGCGCCAACGGGAAGACGTAGCTCTTCACAGTCAAAGGAATATTTGGATGCCAAACAAAGGTCTGAACTTTGAACAAAGCCTCTGTGGAACATTGATACTATCACTTATATGCAGGGGGGGTCATACGGCAGTTTGAGTTCAGGCACTAGGTCATGGGCTTGTCCCTATTGCAACCATAATTGGAGTAGTTTCATTGCAAGGATAAATATCGCCTGCTTGGTGTTGGAACAAAGGAACAAATTGCAGTCTGCAATAAAAAACCAAAAGCGAAGCGAATATTATTTTGTCTAGAAAATCCATGATATGAAAAATTAAAAAAAACACAAAAAAATAGATATATCTGAGAGTCAGACAGACTTCAGAGGATGATGCTTGACGACAATGGGGATTTTAATAATTTTGTTGAATTGTTTGATTAGGGGTTGATGGAAGGTATAATGAGTTGCTTGACCAACTTTTGTGCAGCTTCAGGTGCACTAGTAGGTGATCATAAGTCTGAGTTTTGGTTAATCAGGGTTGGCGATGCCCCTCCATGAATTCCAGATTTGGTCGAAGATAAGGCCTGGGGAAATTCTCAGATATTTAGGTATCTATTCAGGATGGCATTTCACCTGCTGTTATGTAGTACTGGTGCTTGGGCAGGCTGTAGGACAAGCTGCAAAAATGAACGTATAGAGACCTTCCCTTTGCCGGCAAGCTGATCATCATTTCAAGGATTCTTCAGGCTGGAAATGTGTTCTATTTCTCTTTTTGGTTCCTGATTGCCTCAATAACTTGAACTCGATAAAATTTAGAGGTGGGTTTCGTGGGCCAAATTTGGTGGTGAATGAGATGGCTTTTGTTGGCCAAATTTGATGGTGATTAAGAACTTCCAGTGGTTCCTTGGAACTTTTGTACTATGCCAAAGCAGGAAGGAGGACTTAGGGTGGTTGATATTTTCAATCAAGGTAAGATATTGGCAGCCAAATGGGTTACTGGGAGTTTTGAGGGTGATGCACCATGGCAATGTCTTATAACCCACAAGATTCTTCATTGTAGTCACATGGACAAAATAAGATGAGAATTTTCCTTGTGTCAGATCATTAGTTCCCTACATTATTTTAAAATCCGGATATCATTTGTATCCGGGAAGCCTGGAAACAAGTTGTCAAATCGTTATCTTAGGATATTTGTGGTAGCAGACAGGTTTGGAACTCGGGATCTCCCATTTTTTAACCATGTGGTCTTGGAGAGTGCAGGGGCAATGCATCTCTAGCATCCCTCGATTCCAGTCCCGGAGACCAAGTAAGAATGGCATCTTTTGCTGGCAAGACCTTTAAGATGCTGAGTTGGAATATGGCTAGTCTAGACTCTAGACTCTAGAGAGATTTAGCCCATTATAGAGAGTTGTTATCATTAGACAGAATCATTATCGGGGAGTTACAATCTCTTATCGGAGTGGAGGATCTACCCAAAGTTAATGGAGCTACACATGGCCCTATTTGGATTTTGGAGAGAATGAGTTTGGCATTATGGTAGAAGCATTTTTTATTATAATTTTAGGAAGCCATATTTGGTCATGCAACAGATGATTTGGCTATCTCCCATTTTGAACAAAAGAAGGGGCTGTTTATTGAAGTTTGTAGTGAGTATAGGTGCTTCTATGTTGGCTTGTGTGTAGCACATGGAAGTATCCTCTACTTTAACTCTCTTTGTAATAATTAACCTTTATAATACTTTATGTAAAAGGTCAATTAGCCCATGGTATTGGACAGCCAATGGTATTGGGTGTCCCATGGTATTTGCATAAAGTGAATGTTATAAAAGAGTTTGAGGGAGAATTAGTGACATATATTGAGGGAGATTGATTAGTAAGTGAATAAATCAAGAGAGGGATTCTCTTAGAGGCTTTGGAGAGAAAGATTCTCTCAAGCTGGAGTTGTGGTATTTGCATAAAGTGAATGTTATAAAAGAATTTCAGGGAGAATTAGTGACACATATTGAGGGAAGTTGATCAGTGAGTGATCAAATCTAAGAGAGTCGTTCTCTTAGAGGCTTTGGAGAGAAAGATTCTCTCAAGCTAGAGTTGTCTTTAGTGATTGAGGGTTTGAGCCAGAGAGACAAAGTTTGAGTCTATCTTTGGTTAACTGTAAATGTTGGCACATTCCTGTGAATCACAAAATAATAAAGACAATCTATTGTTAGTTTTCCCCAGGGATTGGGGTTTCCAGGGTATATCGTGTGCAACTATGTAAGGTATTGTTTATTTTTTATTCTGCTATGCATTAGTAATCAGTGTATTGTAATTTCTGATTCAGTTTTTATCAGTGTTGCAAACATCGGCGCGGCGAAAAATTCGGCAGGGTCCAGGAAACATCGTTTTGGGATATCTCGGCAACACATCGGCAATAAATCAGCAAACTTAAAAAATACAAAAATATTCAATTTCACCTTTAGAAAAAATCGGCAATATCTCGAGATAAATCGGGAAAAATCGACAATATCTCGAGAAAAGATCACCTCGAAAAAATCGGCAATATCTCGGGATAAATCGGAAAAAAATCAAGAAAAAATCGCCCCGATTTTTTCGGCTTGCGATTTCTCGGTCGATGTTGGTAACACTGGTTTTTATATGCATTATAAATCTGGGTATAAAAATCAATGAATAAATTGCAATCATATTTGGTTCTTAAAATTTTACATGGTATCATAGCCAAAAATCTAAAGACCAGAAAATCACAAGCTTTTTACAGGTAACAGAATAAAAAAAAAACAACAGCGAGGATGTTTTTTGTAGATAGAAATTTTTGCAAGGCAGCGGTACAAATCCATACCGTAGGGATCCATACAAGTGTATGGATTCGGTACAGTCATCCTAACAGGACCGATTTTTTTTTTCTACAGGCACAATTTTCCTTGAAAAAAAAAAGAAAATCCATACAATATCGTACGGATCTGTACAGTAGTACTGGTACATAATTCGTACAATTGTACGAAATCTGTACGAACAAACCATGCAAGCCGACATAAATTTTGCAAAAGTGATTTTTGTAGATTTTTGCAAGAAGACTTAAATCTCCAGTTTTGAGTTCAAGGCCAGAAATTTTGCACTTTTTAGATTTCTCCTTCATCAAGGAGTGAGTGTTGTTGGTACTGTTGATTAGTTGTGTTGCCACCTCACACTCCACAAAGACCTAGGGGGAAACGCAGCAAAAATATTCAAGCTGCTTGGTGTGTCCTTCGGGACAAGTCTCGAGTCAGGTACTGTCACCTGCTCCTGACTCATCTGTTTAGGCCACTCCTAATGGAACCAAGGGGAGTAGTCCCTACGAAAGAGTTTCTAAGGCTCTTGAAGTTTATTAGTTAGGGATGAGATAGTTGTTAGGAGTTGTTTAAAATTTAAATTACCGAATCAAGATTATTTGCAAAGATAAGAATTATTTCAACAACATGTAAGAGACAACATCAACACATAAAAATTAAGCAACCTTAATGAACTGATATTAAGCAAATTGTAGAGTATTGTTGCAAATGGAGATCAGTGCCAATGGAGTAAATAAAGTGGTGCGAAGCTGCTGAAAATGTAAAGTGTTTTGCAAATGTCTCTTGGTTCGTTTTAAGTTGAACATGGATATGATGAGTGAGTTAAGGAGAAAAGGGGGTTAAGGAGAAAAGGGGATTCCCAATATACCGTGAGGTACTGGGAATATGTTTGGATTCTGAGAAGAGTAGCTTCGTGTTACCCCCAACTTTGACAGGGGTATTCCCATGAGAAGTGCTTCCACATTGTTCAAATAGGGTGACACCATGGATGTATAATGCACAGATGATTATGAAGTTTCCATCTTGTCAAATCTAGCCTGGATCAAACTCTTCAAATAAATAAGAAAGCATCACCCAGGCACAACTACGAATGCATGAGTAGAAGTTTAGTGAGTTTTTTGGAAAGAGCATTAATCGCAGAAGAAGCTCCCAGGTATGCTCAGCTATCAGTCTCAGCATGATGATAAAAACTATCCCCAGCAGCAAACAACACACCTGTACATGCAAGAGGGAAATCAAGTTTCATTTTAAGGACTCCACAGGTGGTGAACAAAGCTTGTAACCTCTCGGTTGGTTAAAGAACTGTCTAGAGGTTGTATTCAGCTCGAGACTAAAGCAAAAGTAATTTGGGTTCTGGTTTTAAGCATGGGAGCCGCCAGTGACCAACGTGAATTTCCTCGAGATAGAAGAGTGGAGCTCAAAATGCTCTTATCCATGACACCACATAATTTTATGAAAGTTGCCATTTCAATCCTTAAAGCTGCGTGAGAGATATGAGAATCGCTTAAATTTCATGACTTCTATGTTAGATGGGAGGTCTTCCAGTTGTTCACGAAGAGCTCATGCGCTGCTATAGTCTATGCGTGAAGTATGATAATCAAGGACAACGGTTATAGTTGAGCAAAAAACTTCCTCCGCCATTACACGCCAGAGTGCTATGCAAGTCTTTTGGGCAAGAAATGGGCCTCCAAGCTGATTTTTTTAATGGGTGGAATGACATGGCATGTGGGTCCTTTTAAGCATGCGACCCTTTTAAAATACTAAGAATTAAACTTTGGTTATATTTTTAGATGTGGTGAATGGTTTAAAGGAAAGAGATGACATCAAGTTATGAGGATTCACGCTAACACTCCATGAAAGTTGTGCTAGGAAGATGGGTGGAACCCTCTTCATTTAATGTAGAAAACTTTGGATAAAGTTTTAGCCTGGTAATATATCATATGGGAGATAGCGAATACTTTGGAGATGGATGACGTCAACTTCACACCAACCTCAATTGAACTCGCGCGAGTGGATAGACTTACGCCAGCCTCATTGCATGGTGAGTGGTTGGTGGTATTTGGTGCATGATGATTGGTTTGATGAATTTGGTGAAGATAGGTGGCACTTGCCTCTTCACTTCAACTCAGTTTGACTCGATGGAACTCAACATACACTCCCAGTCTATTTCTGTGTAGGTAGAACCCCCCTGGGTCATTTTGCTATTTAAGTGGGTCTCCTTTCCTCATTTTCGGATGGTCAAAAGAGCCAAGGAATGCTCAAGTGTTGTATTGTATTTGTAATATTCTTTGGAATAATAGAAAGACTTTGGAGGTCATGTGGTGTATGGCTCAAGAGTGTGGATGATCATTGTCTCATGTTGTTGCTGAGGTAATCTGTAGAATTTATTTTATGCATTTGCTATTCCTTGTCAAATCTAGCCTCATTGAATGATTAGTACTAATCGGTAGGAGTGAGTGAAGTAGTTTCTTCGCTCTCTTAATTAATTTGTGTTCAAGATTTAGAATTTGCATGTTGATTTACTTATGGGTATGCTCTTCTTGTCTTTAGCATGAGTTTTTACTAGATTTCATAAGTCTCTTGGCAAGT
>LPNX010712515.1:150031-166157 GCA_001517045.1 Pseudotsuga menziesii | reverse complement strand
ATCGGAGATACTGTTCTCTTATGGGATAAGAGAAGGGAAAAGCCTTGGAAGCATGGAAAATTCGACAGCCTTTGGAAAGGCACGTTTATCATCCGCGACACAGCTACCACCAATTCTTTTTTCCTTAACACCATGGATGGAGAAATATTAAACCTGCCCATGAATGGCCAACACTTGAAGCCTTTTTATTGAAACAACCTCCAAGATGACTAAGGGGTCATCACAGGGCTTTTCTAAACTCATCCTTGTTGTATTTTATGTACTTTATTTTTTGTATCATATCTTTGTAGAATGTTGTATCGAAGCTCTTTCCTTTTGTATATTAGCATCTGTATTATATTTCATTTATATATGCTAAAAAGGAAAAAGTTTATTTCCATGTACTTTATTTCGAAAAAGCAAAAATATTTTTTGGTATTTCATCATGGCATATTTTTAACATATACATGGAAGTGAGACACTTCTGTTTACATGCAGGTACCAAAGATTCCTAGATTCTCAGGCACTCTTTTTGATCAATAGATCAAGCAAGTACCTGTCCCACAGTTGGAGCCAGATGTTACCAACTTTTTTGTACCATAGTTGGATTAGCTGAGGAGCCGCCGATTGATAGACTTGTTCAAAGTCTAATTCCAGTGTATCAGTTGATCCGTCTTCATGTCTAGCCAATATTGGCTAGCCAGTTTTTGATTTGAATAATTTTGACCATGGCCCCGCGGGGCTTGTAATAAAATGTGCTAGTAGGGTATTTTTGAGTGGTTCGGTCTCCTAAGGCGTAGAATCTCAAATAAGGTATTCCAGGGAGTTTTTTGCCCCTGACAATTATGCTTTTCCTTCAGCCGAGTATAATTGACGAGGTTTTCTCCCGCTTCCTCCAAAGCTGGAATGCTCGATGTTGAATTCTGGGCCTTGGGGGGTTATTAGAGCCCAATTGAGTGTTATAAACCTACTAGGCATTATTTAGGTAGAACATGGTCATGCCCTAAGTCATCTGGACATAAAAAAAATTCAAAAAAACTTTTTCGAACAGGGAAAAAATTATTTTTAAAATTTTTAAAATTTTTAATTATTTTCCTAAGTTTTTGGGTTAATTTTTCCATAAATTAAATGGAAAAAACCCGTTTGTAATAAATCGGTCATCTGGACTCCAAATTCAGTGATTGAAGGCTCTACCTTAAGCCAAAAATCATTCTTGATCGGCTAGCTAGTCAAAGCCAACTTTCGGATCATCAATCGGACACATAATGCATTTTTTCTCAAAAAAGTCAGTTTTGAGGAAAAAATGATTTTTTTGGAGAAAATTAAAACTCTCCAAATTAATCCAAATTCGGCAAAATAAAAGGCTAAATGACATCTCATTAGGCATTTATAATGTTTGGAGTTGTCATAACTCAGCTTCAGTCAGCATTAAGTGAGCAATTAATTTATATTCAGTTAGCCGTTGTGTCATCTCCAGCTAAAGAATGAGATGGAGAGCACTCATTGGTCCGATGATTTGATCGAGGTAAAGACTGAGGCATACACCATCAGTGGGCTTCCCAAACCTAGCACAGGCTGCATCCAGACCTAAAGAGATGGTTTACCAACATCCCAAACGCCTCCTTCAACCATTCACACCCCTCTCTCTCCTGAAGGCGCCTTCCACACGTCTGAGCTAATCTATGGCTTGATTTGGTTGTTCAGGGTTGGAGTGGGGGCGCCTTGCCTAGGTGTAGGCCTCCTCTCACTCCCAGCTCTCCGTCTTAGGTTTGGCTTCTCTGTTAGGTGGCCAGGCCGGTCAGGTTATGAGGTTTGGTTTTAGGGTTTTAGCACTCTCTCATTGTATAAATAGAGGCTCCTTCAGCTCTATTAGGATGGAATTTTGTAGCAGAGTTACTCTGAGAAAATTGTGTCAAGCATTTGCTTTAATTTGTTAATAAAGATCAAACTTTGGAGGTCCATGAGCTCTTGGATGTGGTAGTTTTTTGCAATTGGTTGAGGTGATATTGTCTCTAACCCCTATTTTCTTTAATGCTTATGTGAGATTAAATTGTTTATTTGTTAGCTCAAGAGCGCCATTGTTGGCAAGGTAGAACAATCATTTGTAGTTCAACTTGATTGTTTATGCAAAGTAGATTAGTATTTTGATGGACATGAGTAATCAGTATATACGTAATGTTGATCATGATTCAATTTTCTTAGCATACTAGCATGTATTTTGATCTCATGTTTTGTGTTGAGTTGTAGTGTGTTTTCAGGCTTCACAGGTTGAAGAAGGGTGTGAGCTCAGCTGCTTCTATCCCAGGCTTCAAGCAACCGTTTTAATCTAACACTTTCATTGCAGGACCTATAAAGATCTTCTTCTTCAAAATACAAAAAGAAAGCTGGGAGTCTAGCTCTCTCTCTTGGGTTCCATCCATAATTTCAAATACTTTCTTGGTTACCGAACTTCCCTCTTTTAGTTCTCTCTTTGCTCCTTGATCCCCTTGTTTTTCTTGCTTGCTAGCCTTTTTCTCCTTGCTTGGTTTTGCCCTCTCTTATCGTTTCTTCATCGCTGCCCCGTTTTACTCTTTTTATCACTCATTTTCTTCTTGTTGGACAGCCCTAGTGTGCCCTAGTTTATGCCCCTTTTTTGCCTCTTTTTGCCCTAGTTTTTGGGCCTTCTTCTATCTTGTTTTTTGCCTTTTCTTCCCATTTTTGTTCGCTGTCCTGTTTTTTTATTTTTATGACAGCCATCTTCCTTCTTCATCGCTGCCCCGTTTTCATCATTTTTTATACTCCTTTGGCCTCATAGTTGGCTGCCTTATTCTTCCATTTTCTTGTCTTTGACCTTCTGTTTGTTTTCCTTCCTTCTTCCTATCATTTTCTTCTTATTTTCAGCCTCATTTGCCTTACTCTTTTGCTCTCATTCAAACTTCTTCTTTTCCCTTTTTGCAAAGTTCGAGAAAAGTTTCAAGTAAAAGTAAATCACTCTCCATTTTTTTATGCAAATTTTAATGATAGTAGAGTTGTATGCTTTTATTTGAAAAGCCCTTTCAAGGATTAAATTCCTAAAGGCAAATTGTAATAATTTCAATACAGTACTTTTGTTTGAGTGGGGTTTTTAAGTCCCCACTCTCATCCTCCCCCATTTGGGGAGGCTTGTGTATGCTTAAGTTAGATTTGCTTGTCTTCATCATTATTTGCATCTTATTCTTAGAATACTAATATTTAATCCATTACATCTAATTCATTATTTAAGTTGATTACTCTATTTTTAATTGTTTATCTTTCTAAGTAAATCCACTGCTTAAATCTCTTGAATCACACCATAAGGTGGATCAAGAGTCCTCTCTGTCAGAGAGTTTAATAAATCATCTTTGTTTTTTTTTCACATTGTTTAATCAATTAACTTTTAAGTAAGACTCTTGAACTTGCAGAAACACAAGTCAAGAGCACTCTTTATCGGAGAGCATGCTTAGTTTGCACAATCCTTGCATTAGTCTCATCTAGATTAGATAAGACTCTTGAACCTCTGTCATAAGACAAGGTCAAGAGCGCTCTCTGTCGGAGAGTCTAATTAATTAACTTAATAAAACCTTCAACACACGCACCCCTTTTAATTAATTAACTTTGTTGATCATCCTTCACCTAGTATGCTCTGCCGACTTTCGGGTTGGGCTCGTACTCAGAACGGTGAACGGACTTGCTAAAGTTCGCACAAGTGTAACTTAATTAAAACTTTTACCCCATAACCAACGCACCGACATTGTTTCGTTTAAATACTGAGGCATGTGGGCAAATTCCAAGTGTGGGCGCCGGGCAACCCAATCTGGGCACAGGTAGTTAAGTTATTGAACACTTAGCTGTGATCCCAGACAAGTCCAACATGTCTTCGAACGGAGCCACTAAAGGTATCTCCGGTTAGGATATCCAGCTATCTTAAGCAAGACCACCATTAAAAAAATTTAAAACCTACCAAGCGCACTCGCAAAATCTAATACTCACTAGCTTAATTCCTAAACTTTTATTCACGCATTTATTTGACTCCATAAGGCACTGGTCCTTTGTTATATCTGAGTAATTTTCTATATTGATCAACTGTCTATGGTTCATTTCAAATGTTGTATTTGAATGCTTAGTTAAAAGTCTGGAATATTTGCTTATCTGTGAAATCTCTTGTTAGCAACGTGGATTGCTTCTGATTAATCATCATTCTCTTAATAAACAAACACTTCTAATCACAATAAACTCCTAAACAACACCCATCCGCATCCGTAACCTAAAAACACTTTAACCTTAAGAACCTTAGTAAACTCTTTTGTAGGGACTACCCCCCTTGGCTTCGTTAGGAGTTAGCCTAAAAAGAGGAGCTAGGAGTAGGTGACAGTACCTGGCTCTGTGCTTGCTCCCAAGGTCACACCTCTCCCACTTTCTCAAGTGAGGAGACAGCTTTCAACTGATTTATGCTGCTGGTGTGCAATCGGCGGACAACAGGGTCTACCCCCCTTGGCTTCGATTAGGAGTTGGCCTAAACGGAGGAGTCAAGAACAAGGTGACAGCCTTGACTCGAGACTTTCCTCCAAGGACACACCAAGTGGCTTGAAGATTTCTTCCATGTTTCCCCCCCAGGTGTGTGAAAGGCGGCAACAGTCCTCAAATATACATGGCCACCAATGCTTCAAATCTGCACTTATTACTACATGAGTACGGTTTGTTCTAAATGTCCTCAAGCATCCCTTGTCACCTAGTTTTTACACAGTCCTTGTACCTTAGTTTAGATCTTCAAAAGCCATTCCAAACAGTCCTTCAATAAACCATAAACCAAGCAGCCTTTCACTGTGACATGGATTAGTACTTTTCATCATCCATCTTTGCTTGCCTCAGTATAAAATTCAGAGCTTGATCATCCACAAAAATCAGAGCTATAATATTCAACACTTGCAGTAAAAGATGCTCTTGTGGTTTCCTTAGTGACACCCGAAATCAAAGATAATTCCCTGCTGTAGAAGTTCGAATGCATTGAGAATCAAAGTGTATTTGTTGTGGCTACCTCAGTCTTCATTAACCCACGGTTTTCAAAGCAACATCAAAACATTGTTGTAGATAATCGGATGCCTCCATAGGATCAGTCATTCAACATTTCTTCTACCCAAGATGAGAGAGATCAGAGCTAGATGAACTTTCCTTTGGATGCCTTCAAAATATCAGTCAGTGTGTACTTTTGTAATCCGGATTCAGAGAGACCAGACTTTAAGGTTCACATGCTTGTAGCCCAAATTTGCTTCCTCAGTCATCTGCAACTACCTTAGTGGTTATACCCAAAAATTAAAGCTTGGAAGGGAGGCTTGTGACTTGCATTTTTGGAGTGAGGAATCAAGGTATTTATATGAGTTTACAAGTCGTTGAGGATTTGACAATGAGCTACACAACCTTAGAAAATCAATTAAATAATGAAGGAATTAATTAATTAATCCATTCCTCAGCTGGCCACCCTACAAGATGGGGTAAAATTTCCTTGTTAACTTTAAAAATTCATATCTCTTCAACCGTGAAGAGTTATTGGACGCTCCACATATCAAAGAAAAGTGCTTGACGTGGACTATCATCTTGAGAGGTGCTTGCTTACAAATACAAGGTCCTTCACCTTTATTTTCTTCAATTTGTGCAGAACATCAGAAATTGTCTTGAAAACCTTTTGATGGCTTCTTTAAACACTTTTAAGGACTCCATCATAAAGTACAAAGGTACATGCAAGCTCCATCATGATCATATAATATCCAAGGGTCATCATACCACCATATATGTGGGTGCCAAGCCTTCGCATGCAAGAGAGTCATTTTGACCATATCCAAGGGTTCCATGACCTCATCAAACCACAATATGTGAGGGTTCCAAGACCCATGTCTCCATGTGCAACCATGATCGTCAAGCATTTCCCAAGTGATAGGGGCATCATGACTAAGGACTTCTTCAAGAAGCATCATACCATTGCTTCAAGCAAAGCTTCATAAGACCTCATCAACGCAAGTGCTTCAAGGTTTCTTCAAAGGATTCAAGAACTTCTTCATGTTCATCAATTCATCAAAGGCTTCAAGCTACCTCAAGCAAGAGCATCATCGTGTGTAAGATAATCATGCAAGGACTTCATGCAATGTCAAGGGATTCATATCAAGACATGTACATCCATGACAAACTCCTCACCAAGAGCTACAATGTACATGAGCTCCAAGAGATCAACCATATTATCAACACCAAGGATGTATATGCCAAGCTCCATCATGTGCAAGGGACCCCACAAGAAATACCAAGAGCATGTGCTAATGTCCATAAGCTTGTCCATACTTGTATACCACTGTAAGATCAATGCAAGGGCTTTGGTGGCATCAATGACAACATAAAGGCCACTACAAGTCCCTTGTTGGCATCAATGACAACTCAATCAACATGGCAGCCGTGCTTCACTGGTAGTGGTACATTGACAATGGTGCTTCATGTCACATGACTGGAGTACGATACTATTTCACCATCCTAGAGGAGCACAACTCTAACTTCTACATTGAACATGGTGACAACACCAAGTATAGTCCAGTAGGCACAGGGATTGTGAAGTTTCAGAAGGTATCCAGGAAGGCATTACTGGTGAAGGTTGTAATTCTACATTGAACTTGGTGATAACACCAAGTATAGTCCAGTAGGCACAGGGACTGTGAAGTTTCAGAAGGAATCTAGGAAGGCATTACTGGTGAAGGATGTACTATATATACCAGGATCACAGAAGAACCTGATTTCGATTTCGACCTTGCAGGACAAAGGATTTGAGGTAACTTTCCAGGATGAGAAAGTTTACATCCATCCCAAGGGATCCAACTTCAACTCAGCTAAAGTAAATGGGGGTTAGGAAGATTAAGTTGTACACGTTGATGTTCTCATCGTTCCAACATCAGGAAAACATTTTGCAGATCATTCTCTTGAAGGTTCGCGACCCATGGAGAGAATGGCCTCATTGTAGCCTTGATTAGTCATGTGTTGACCATGTGTATAAACGGATCAAATGCTTAGTCTAATCCAGTCATGTGTTGATTGGGTGGTAGTAGGCTATAGGTCACATTGCATACTCACTGTGTGGGAGTGCTCCATAGCAGGAGTGATTTATTCTTAATAGAGTGAGATGACTTGTATATGTCACAAGGAGATCTTATCTCCTTGTATACTAGACGAAGTCTAATCTAATGTTGAAGTTGACAATTGGCTCTAAGAAGTGACCGGGACTTCTTTAAGTATGGTCAAATCAACATTAGAGCTCTTGGGGAAGAATATGACCGCATGTGATGAGACATCAACGAGGAGAAATTTTCTGTGATGACCCATTGATTCCTGTGGGGGAAATCAATGGGTCATAGAAGCACTGGAAGTTACAAGATCCATTTGAAAATTTCAAGGTCTGTTTGATTTTTTACAGGATCCATTTGAAAATTTCAGGAATTGTTTTATTTTTCACAAGATTCGTTCCATGGGGCCAGGATACGTTTCTTTCTGCAAGGGATCCGTTTCCATGGTGGACCGAGGAGGATCCAATCTGGATACGTATCGGATCCGCGGATCCTACACACTTGAATGGTGTATCCGGTAACACAGAAAATATGTATCCACTTCTGCTTATCTGACCTCCCTGTAGTATTGACCACAACCATATAATCTGTACTCTTTGTTACAAACTTAGAATTACTTTTACATTTTCTGTATAATATATGAAGTATTTTTCCAAAAGAAAATACATTCACATTTTCATAGACTTGGACAGTGATAATGTATTGAAAATGGTTTTGCAAATAAAATGCTTGATATATATTAAGTACTTTTTTCCTCAAGCTCTTCATTGTTCAGGCTAAGAAAGAATTTTCTATCCCAAGACTTTAGGATATTTTCTAAGTTTTATAACATTTGTCTTCACTGTTATATATTAGTTTGGTCAACAATAGAGTAAAATGGTTCTGCAGTGTATGAAAACTAAAACTTGAATTTTGGTGTTTAAAATATGGAACAAATCAAGCAAATAATCATGGTTTCTTGCAAAACATGAAAATCTACCCTAGAACACAAGCACGCTTCTCCTTGAGGCATACACATTTACAGTAAACAAAAAATAGAGAAATGGAGTGTCTAGCAATTTGATGAATTTGCCTCTGACAAAGCATGATTCTTGTGTTAGCATTAGAAAAGGTATGCATAGATTTTGCTATACCTCTTTTGTAAATAATCCTCCAACTGCAGATAATCCAATCAACACATCTGGTCTAACTTTTTTTACCTGGATATATACAAATATAGGAGTGTCAGTAACTTATATTCATATGCAGAGAGATTGAAATAACTGAAAAAAAAAATCACACATCTTTTTATATCCATTTCATTTCTCATTCCTGTTTAAAACAAACACATTGCATAAGTCTGTCTTTAAACTTAGATCAATCAAAATTTAAAATGCACACATTGTTTGCAATAAAAGTACAATACGAATTTGAAGCACAATTCAACATACATTTGACTTGACATTGTCCATGTTCAACCTAAATGCACTTCAACATTCCACCTGCTCAAGTCAGAGATGATGAAATTCCAAGTCCACTTTCTGATATTAAGAAGCTGCTAAGGTATAGAACTAGACGTTAGATATTTGTAACTGCCTGAATTCAGTGGATGCAAACCTTTCCCTCCCTTATTAGCCCAATATGTAAGGAATGTGCAAGTCAAATAGTCATGTTACTACCACAGTTATATTTCCTTACCAAGGGATATCTTTCATACATAATGATATGCATTTCTCCTCTTCTGAGAAGCAAAAAGTGTTATAACATTTCGCAAGGCAGCTATCATTATCGAAGTTGTTGCCTATTTTATCATATTTATTATTTGCTACATAAATTTCAGAATTTCTCCCATGAAAGCAATGGCCAGAAATAATGGTGTAACGGTTGGGTTGCAGTATAATTATTAACTTTCAAATTTTGGTAATTTTGTTTAAGTTATTTACTCCGCATGTGCAATTACATCCAGTTAGACTATCTGGTCTCCAAATGAGGTGATTATGGTGTGCAACAATCCTTAAAAAATGGCTACCAATAAATAAACTCAGTTTTAGACTAGCAGCAGACTTGGGGGTCACTTCAGCACATTTCAGCCCTCTTTTTCCCTTTGTATCAGTCATTGTTCTAGCTCTGATTCTTTTGGCTCAAAATTTATATTTTCACTGGTTTGCTATCATGTCTTGATCTTTATTATTATATCATGGATGAAAATTGAAGCATTATCAAGGTACATGTGGCTTGTTTTCTTCGATCCATTTTATACAAATTGGGTGGAGGATTTATTCATATTGAATGCATATCTTCATCATCGTTAGCAATAGAAAATGGTGTAGGGTGATATATGGTGGACATGATTCGAACATAGTGGGGCCATGCTGGTAACATGTTTTGATAATGGGATTCTACCCAAATTAAGGAGGTGTAGACTAATATCTATTGTTCCGTTTGTGACGAATAGAGAATTAACTAATGACTGATGCCACACAGGATAAAAGTACAACATTAGCAGGGATCACAAGTCATTAGCAGATAAAGAGGACCACTCAGCAGGAGCACGTGACATGCAAGGCCTAATTCAAAATGCACATGCGCCATTAAAGTTGCATGCATGCATAAGTTAAGTTGCATGTGTCATGCACAGGTCGAAAATAATAATAAGAAGCAAATCGACTTTTCAGGGTATCTATTTTTATTATTCATCTTTGAGAATTGGATCTGAGAGCTCAGTGAGCTTATTGGAGGTTGAAGATGGAAACCCTCGACAAATCTTGGTTTCAATGGTGAAATTTATCCATCCTAGCTAAGTTCAAGGATAGGTTACCCGGATCTATCATCCGTGCTTCATCATGGAGAAAATTGTTACTACTGAGCAGAGATCGAGTTATATGCAGCAGGGCGTATCTCATTGTGTGGTTCGCTGTGGGAAGAACCTCTGGATTAGAAGAGACGCATTCCCCTTGGAAGTCTGAGTACAAGGGAATGCTTTGATATTGGTAATCGATACACACACTAGCAGCCAATAACAAGATTCCAAATCATATTGCATTGAAGAAGAGTTCAGGACTGGGCGTATTCATTGGCAGCAGAGAACACTCTTGAAGAAGTCGTGGGCATCAGCCTAGAGGTTAGTTTCACCATTGAAGCTGCGAAGACCCTTCCAAAAGATGTGTTGGGAATTGTTGAGATCATTGGGGGTCATATTCCACACAAAGAAGAGTGTATCCACTATTGGTATACTGCAGATTGAAGAAGGGTGCATTCTTCAATTGCTTGGGCAATGGCTTCCCTTCTTGCTGCTGCGTATACATCTATTGGAGTCAGGGGTATATTTAACAGTCAAATTCCAGTCAAGAATACAACCACCTGTTGTGTATTACAGCATCCTTTTCTATTGGCAGTTTGTTAGCATTATTGCTGCAAATCATAAATGGGAGGTTTATTACATCTTTCAAGAAATCGTGATCATCTTTTAGGACCTGCATTTACAAAGATGGGCATGAGCTGTTCATCTGGGCATGTCTCTGCTCGTTGGACGCTTATCTCAGACATCCCTCTTTCATTGAACTACATACACAAATCTGCACGTTATTTATAAGCTGCTACAGTCACCAACAGTACATCATTATCATTGTTTAAGGTCATCCATAGTCCATTTCTGATTTAGGATTATTGTTGACTGATTTTAAGTATTTCTAGTATCAGATTTGAATAAACAATGTCTATATTTGCAACCAGGGTTTATGCACTTTATATTGTAGATTTTTCAGATAATTAGGGCACATTGAAAACTGATCTCAACACAGTCACAAATCTGTCTAATCCCAAGCTGTATACTGAAACTTATCTCAATCCTAGAGAACTTACAAGCATATATCAATGAATTAAAATAAGCAGCACATGAGATCTCTACAACTTTTAACAATAGCAATAGCACATAAGTTGACACAATGTTTTCAGTCAAATAACCCTGCAAAAACCCTTGCGGGAAAACCAGTGAGAGATGGAAGGAGCTTTTATAATCTTTAGCAAGTTACAATTGATACAATAGGGTAATCCAACAAGGACTTATCTCTGATCCACACAGGCTCAAAGCCTGATCTGAAGGATGTTGGGTGATGCACCCCTCCGGCTGAATGCACCCTCCACTCTGAATGAAGGCGCCCCTCAACTAAATGTGCTCCTCTACTTTGATTGCATCTGCCTCTGAACTGCTATCTGATCAGGACCTCTCACCCTTCTCCCTCTGGATTACTATCTCAGTGAGGCCCTCTCTCAACTCAGCTGAACTCTAGAACTTTTAACAATAGCAATCACACATAATTTGACACAATGTTTTCAGTCAAATAACCCTAGGAAAACCCTTGCAGGGAAACCAGTGAGAGATGGAAGGAGATTTTATAATCTTTAGCAAGTTACAATTGATACACTAGGGTAATCCAAGAAGGACTTATCTCTGAGCCACACAGGCTCTAAGTCTGATCTGAAAGATGTTGGGTGATGCACCCCTTTGGCCATTGCTGCATCTAAGCGATGGGAGGTGCACCACATGGATGTGAAGAGTACTTTTCTTCATGGTGACCTTTATGAGAAGGTTTATATGCAGCAGCCTAAAGGTTCCATTCATGATCCTTCACTTGTTTGCAGGTTGAAGAAGTCTCTCTATGGCCTCAAGCAAGCCCCAAGGGCTTGGTATGCCAATATGGACAGCTTTCTTCTATCACAAGGCTTTGAAAGATGCAAATCTGATCATAATGTATATTTGAGGCATTTAGATGATTCATTTCAGATCATAGTATTGTATGTTGATGATCTGTTGATCACTGGAAGTCGCATTGTTGATATAGGTTCAATTAAGTCTTCATTGCACAATGTGTTTTCAATGGCTGACCTTGGATTGTTGAAACAATTTCTTGGCTTGGAGATTGAGCAATCTGATGTAGGTATTAAAGTCAACCAATCAAAGGATGTTGCAGACCTGTTATTGAAGTTCAAAATGGATAAATGTAAGGCAGCCAAGTGTCCCTTCCTTTCAGAAGTTAAACTAGGTGATTTTGGTTCATCTCCATTGGTGGACATCTCACTATATAGACAACTAGTTGGGAGCTTGTTGTAGCTTACACACTCTCAACCTGATTTGGCTTATGCAATAGGTGTTGTTGCAAGGTATATGTAGGAGCCTCATGAGATCCATTGGAAGGTTGCCAAAAAAATCTTGCATTATGTGCAAGGAACCAAACACTTTGGTATACACTATGCTGCTAGTTCTCCACTAGAACTGGTTGAATTTATTGATTCTGATTGGGCGAGAGATTCCATTAACAGAAAGTCTACTTCAGGTTATGTATTCATGCTTGCATATGGTCCCATATGTGTTGGTCAAGTAAGAAATAGCACATTATATCCCTTTCATCAACTGAGGCTGAGTACAAAGGAGCAGTGGATGTAGCTACACAATGTGTGTGGTTGCAAGGCATTCTTGGAGAACTTGGTTTTGCATTTGATTCACCCATTGTCATTTGGTGTGACAATCAAAGTGCAATCAAGATTTCCACCGATCCAGTATAAAGACAGAGGACCAAGCACATTGAGATACACATGCACTACATGCGAAGCTTGGTGCATGAGCAGGTGATATCATTGCAGTATTACCCATCTACAGAGCAAACTGCTGACATCTTCACCAAGAGCTTCACAGAGAAGACATTCACCTATTTGAGGTCACTCATTGGAGTGGGTGACACATGGTGATGACTGATATTCACTTTCATATTTTGATCAATGTCCATTTTAGAGGGGATGTTTTGTTCCCATGTTCCTTCTTACCTTGGTTATATGGACAAATAATTTTTTGTAAGAGGTGACTTGAGCCTTAGTTGCCAAGGCCTCAATTTTTGATATGGTTACACTAAGTCAAGATTAAGGCAAGGTGTTAGAGAATCATACCACCTCATACCATGGTCAAATACCACCTAGGATGCACCTTCATTTGTTTTTTACTCATGTTGTATGGTCCAAACCTTGGTTATGTTGGTCTACTAAGGTATTTGGGGGTTTTGGACTAATTAATGCACCCATGCGCCCACATTTGATCATTCAAGAGACTCACGCCCCCTCATTAATGACAGCTTTTTCCCTAGGGTGGTCCCACTCCTTAAAACAAGGAACTGGTTTGACCAGAGCCACTCATGCATTGTATTTGAGTGATTTTGGCTCTTTTGGACCATTAAATGCTACCTAGAGCCACTCCCACTCACCCATGCACTCTAGCACACCTATCCTACCCTTATTTATGTCCTAGCATGCTTCACCCACGTTCACATGACCATTCGTGACCATTTGAGGTGGTTTGGGAGCTCATTAGTCCACCTAGGGGGGTTGAGGTCCAATCTAAGCCTGCCAAATGTATGCCTCCAATTTGCCTCCAAAGGCTAGCGATTTTCTCCTATTGTATTATATTCATGTTCCAGACATATTTGCATGTTGGACAGTAATAGAAACTTCAGTTATTGGCACCATCTCTATGTGTTAATTTTTTTTTTTCACAGTATTCTGCATAATTTATGAAATTCTTGAGTTGTGTGGATTCTCTTAGCTCCTAGATCTTCTTGTGAATCAGATTTTCACACCCCCAAGGACGCACCTAGTGGCTTGAAGATTTCTGCCATGACAACCTTACCCCCCCTGGTGCGTGAAAGGCAGCAACAAGAGGTTATTAAAGTTCACGTGTCAATGTATATAAGCATGCTAAACATTGTTTTAAGTCATTATGAACATGTACTAGGTCTCTCTTAGAGTTTTTTTAATATCCAAAGAAAAAAAAATCTCATAACTTAGGCCATTTTTTAATAGTTTAATTGGGAAAATTCAAAATGTCATAAAAATGTGGTCTAGAGGGGGAATTTTCCATGGGGGTGCTCGATTTCAAACTCAGAGCACCCTCTTTACCCCAAAACACACTTTTGCTAAGTTTGAAGTGATTATTTATCACTTAAGTGAAAAAGTCTCCAAAAAAGGCAAAAAGTGAATAAAAAATTAGAAAAAGGGAAAATATGGAGAAAAAACACATCCCTAAATCAGTGGGAACTTGTCCCAGACATGTTTTGGGTTAACTAAGGATGATGTTGGGGATAATTAGAAACCAAGTCAAGATCAAATCGGCTTGATTCCAATCAAATCCATCAGAGGGTGAATTTCTCCTTAGAGGGGCAACATTTATCCATGAAAGAGCTCACCTCTTGTTATATATGTGTCACAGAAAGAGAGGGGGTGACCTACCTTGTGAGAGGTGACGCCTACCACCTCTAGTTCACTCTAGTTTGCCCCCAATCATCTCATAAAGATCCAACACTTGACAAACTCACCCCCTTGGGGTTTGCGCTCATTTTTCCTATTTAAGCATGGCTTTCTTCCTCATTTAGGATGGAGTATTGAACCTCTACTCACGTAATATTTTTTGTTTCATTCTGAATAATATTGAAGCTTTGGAGGTCCATTGATGCATGTCTAAACTATGAATGGTGTGATCTTAATGAGGTGATCTTGTTTTAGTTTTGTTCATGCTTGATATCAAATCAGTAATCGATCAAGCTTAGAGGGTTATTTGCAACACATAGGGTAAATATTTGAGGCTTTCAATTTATTTACTTACAATTTGGCTTATTAAGATTAAAGAGTAGCATTGTTTATTGAGTTATATTCATGCTTCTTTGGTTTCCATTAGTTGGATGTACTAGATTTGATCCGTTTGTGCAAGTGTGAATAAGCTTTTCATGTTACAACTTTGGAGTAAGGGGAAAAGCTAAGTTGCATCGCCTTGTTCTTCAAGTCTTGTAGGATCTACAATTTCTTGTTCCCATTGGCATCGACAGATCTCAAGAAAGATTCAAATCCTGAGCAAACTTCTTCTCCTTCTTCTTCAAAACATCAAACTCTCTCTTTCTTGGTTACTGGGTTCCATATATGCTTATTAACAAAATTAGATCTCAAAGCTTTCATCATTTATCTCATTTTGGTAAAGCATTTTAAATAGATCTAGAATCATTTTAAAGCTCTATTTTAAATCTAGATCTAGATTGGCTCTTTAGTATTTATTGTTACAAATATTGCTATCATTTTCAAGTACTAAAGTAGTTGTATATTTTATGTAATTTTTAGCTAATCTACTAACTTTCCTTTGAGTTTAGCTCTCTAGTTTTTAGCAGGTCGGACGAAAAAGATGTAAGTTTTTCTCAATTACATACACTGGTTTAAATGTCAAAAAATTATCTCAGTTTAATGCCCAACCTAGAAATGCATAAGGTTGGAAATCACATTAAATTTCAGACTGAAATAAACACTAGTGTAACTCAACTTTAATGACAGAAAAAAAATTAAATGCACACCATGAAATTTTCAGAGACAGCAATTTTTGGCAACTTGCCTAGGAAAAACCCACAAGGGGAAAACCTATTAGGAGAGAGAAAGTATTTTTAATATCAGGAAATTTACTGCAAAACACAGAAATTTTCAAACCAACTTATCTCAACCCGAAAGAGAGAATTTCTGCCTCGTTTTCTGTGCCAAATAGGAAAAATCAAACTCATATTTTTTTCATGTTTTCTACCTCGATTTCCATGCCATTGTACGGACTGTACAGATTGTACCATACATACTGACTGTGCGGACCTCGACATCCATGCCAAAAATAAATCTCGAAAATTGTGCCCAAAAATCTACCTCAAAAATCATGCTGTTGTACTAAAAACCGTACCATACGGACTGTACGGACCAACAATAAATGTTGTTGTCCTCTCCTCGGTTTTCGTGCCCTCTCTGTTGTTGTCCTTTCCCTTGATTTGCGTGCTGCAATTTTTTTCTCTTTCTCAAAAAAAATGTAAACTTTCTCTCTCAACTCTCACCTTCACTTCAATCTGCAAAAGTGAGTGAAATGGCCTTCCCTTGCCTTTTTGGTGAGACGCCTAGGGTTCATCTAATCCAACGATTGAGATTAGATTAGATCGGTGGATGAGATTAAATGCTCACATTTAATTCTCATAAATATTAAATTCACTCACCCACTTAAATTAATCAAAAAGTGACTT